>JAIOJX010000023.1:78411111-78611111 GCA_022376925.1 Tragulus kanchil
TTATATTTATTATTGCTAAATGTCATTCCTGATAGGAATGAATAGGAAATATATGAAATTTTACTATCTTTATATTAAATTTTCCTTGGTGGTCCAGTGCTTAAAACGCAGACCTTCCACTGCAAAGGGTGTGGGTCAAGGAACTAAGATCCTGTAAGCTATGAAAAGTGGTCAAACAAAATAAAACAAAAAGTAATAAATGTTGTAAAAGTGGATCTAACTGTTTGAGTTTTAGTGATTTATATTTGTTCACTCCTTTTATTTGCCCCTTCTAGTTTGACTACCTGGCAACACAGCTCCCCAAAATCTTAACTACCAATATAATGGAACTGTCACCCACAAAAAAAAATCAGGAGGAAGTGTCAACCGGCTAAAGACTGCAGAAAAAGTTTAGTAATTAGTGACTTAGAAAAGCCTGTCTAAAATTGGCCATCTAGTGTGGACTTTGTGAAATTACATATTACTGGACACAATGCTATGATTATACTAATGCTTCTCTCAATGGACACTAGGTTTGAAAATTTTAATTATCAAACAGAATGATCAAAAGTAACATTAAGTGGGATGAGGATGGAGGAGAGCAAGTTTTGGAGAAGGGGGTGGATGTATATCTATGGAGGATTCAGGTCGACGTGTGGCAGTAAACAACCAAACTTTGTAAAAAAAAAAAAAAAAGAAAAGTAGCATAAATTTGATTTCCTATTTGGCTTTAATAGTTAGATACATGGAGAGGCAGCGAGATAGATAAATGCAGTGCTGTGCTTATTCACTCAGTCGTGTCTGACTCTTTGTGACCCCATGGGCAGCAACCCACCAGGCTCCTCTGTCCATGGGGATTCTCCAGGCAAGAATACCAGAGTGGGTTGCCATGCCCTCCTCCTGGGGATCTTCCCAACACGGGGATACAACCTGTGTCTCCTGCATTGCAGGAGGATTCTTTACCATCTGAGCCACCAGGGAAGCCCAGATAAATGCTAGATAGAGAAAAATATATTGACATGCAAAATAGAGCTTTTGCTCAGCATGGTAAGGTGTCATTGGTAACCCTGAAATATGATGACTATCTAATAATGAATTTATATAATTGGTAATAAAAACAAAAAACGTATTCCCCTTGCTTATATTTATTATTGCTAAATGTCATTCCTGATAGGAATGAATAGGAAAATATCATTTGTTGAACCCAATCTCTGTGCCAGGGTCTTAACCTACTTTAATCTCATTTAAATCTTATCTTTTGGTCTTCGAGTTAAAATATTATGGGCTTCCTGGGTAAAATATTATGGACTCAATTGTAAAGAATCAACCTGCCAAAGCAGGAGACATGGGTTCAATCCCTGGGTCAATAAGATCCCTATAGAAGGAAATGGCAGACTACTCCGATATTCTTGCCTGGAAAACCCATGGAGAGGGGAGCCTGGTGGGCTGCAGTCCATGGAGTCGCAAAGATTCAGACTTATCAACTAAAACAACAATTGCAAACCTCATTTTATATATAAAATGTGAAGGAATTGGCTGTTTATCACAACTGATTAGTAAAGGCACCAGGATGTATACTCATGTTTGTCAGCTCCAAAGCTCATGCTCTTTCATCTCCATTCTGCCTTTTTTTTTTTTTTTATTTTGCCTTTTATACTTTGAAATATGCTGGAAATGGTGTACCAATTTACACTATGTAGTCATTATCCCCTCTTTCATTTCTAATATTGGTAATTGATATGTCTTCTCTCTCTTTTCCTTGGCTGAGCCATACTGTTTGAGAGAGCTTAATTCACTGCGCAGGGATGGAACTCAGCTCCCCTGCAGTGGAAGCTTGCAGTTGTGGACTGCCAGGAATTCCTTCTTTTTCTTTTCAGTCTTGCTAGAGATTTATCAGTGCTTTGGTCATTTTTTTTTTGTAAGTCAAAGAATCACCGCTTTTTAGTTTTCATTAGTCTTCTGTTTTGTTTTTCTGTTTTCAGTTTTATGTCTGCTGTTATTATTTATATTTTTCTGTTTGCTTTGGGTTTATTCTGTTCATTTCTAGTTTATTCTTCTTGAGTCTTAGAGTATTGATATGTAAGCTTTCTTCATTTCTAATATAGGTATTTAATGCTATAAAAATCCCCCCTAAACACTACTTTAGCTGAATTTCACCAATTTTGTTATATATTTTCATTTTCATTCAGTTTAAAGTGTTTCCCAGTTTCATTCAGATTAATATCTTTTCTAATTTGAGATTTTCTCTTTGATCTATGAATTATTTAAAATTATTAATTTGTTTTTGGCTGTGCTACGTCTTCCTTGCTTTGCAGGCTTTCTGTGTCGCCTCAATGTTTTCCACACTTGAGCTTAGGAGCCCCACAGCATGTGGACTCTTCCTAGACCAGGGCTCAAATCCATGTCCACTGCATTCACAGGTGGATTTTTAACCACTGGACTATAGAGAAGTCCCTAAAAATTATTCAGAACTACGTTGTTTATATCCATCTGATATTACTTCCCTCACATCTGAACTTTCTGTAGCCATTTTATAGAGCAGATTTTTTTTTCTTTTTTTTTTTTGCAGAAAAATTCTTTTAGTTTCCTTTTATCTGAGCATGTCTTTATTTCATCTCCATTTCTAAAGGATATTTTCACTGGATATAGAATTCTGAGTTGACATCTCTTTTTATTTGGCACTTTAAAATGTTATCCTGGGCTTCCTCTGGTGGTCCAGTGGATAAGGACACCGCCTTGCAGTGCAAGGGGCGCCGGTTCGAGCCCTGGCCTGGGAAGATCCCACGTGCCACGGAGCGGCTGGACCGATGTGTCCAATTACCGAGCTGGAGCTCTGGAGCGCATGCGCCCAGAGCCGGCGCTCTGCGACAACAGAGGCCACCGCGATGGGAGGCCCACACGGGCCAAGGAACAAAAACGGATGAAAATGGAGAAATGAAAGACCAATAGAAGTGGCCCGCCCGCTCCCCTCTCTCCCCAACCCGACCCCCGCCCAAAATAAATAAATAAATAAATCTTTAAAAAAAATAAATAAATAAAATAAAATGTTATCCTTCCTTTTGCCTCCACAGTCATTTGAACCTTTGTTATTCAAATGCATTGTTATTCTCTGGCTGTTTTCAAGATTGTCTTTGTAGTTATCAGAAATCTGATCATAATGTATTTTTGATTCAAGTTCATTTGTGTTTTCCTATTTAGAGTTTGCTGACTGTTTGAATCCATAGATTATGGTTTCTTGTCAAATTTGGTAAATTTTTTTTTTTTTGGAGGGGGGCGGGTTGGGGAGGGAGTGGGGTGGACGGGCCACTTCTATTGGTCTTTCATTTATCTATTTTTATCAACCTTTGTTCTTTGGCCCATGTGGGCCTCCCATTGCAGTGGCCTCTGGTGTCGCAGAGCACAGGCTCTGGGCACATGAGCTCCAGATTTCTGGCTCGGTAATTGGACACATGGGTCCAGCTGCTCCACAGCACGTGGGATCTTCCCAGGCCAGGGATCGAACTGGCGCCCCTTGCACTGCAAGGCAGTGTCCTTACCCACTGGACCACCAGGGAAGCCCCAAATTTGGTAAATTTTTAGTCATTGTTTTCCACACACACACACACACACACACATATGTGTATGTATATGTACACACACATACACACACATGCAGTAATGTACTCTTTCCTTCTGAAACTCCAGGGACTTAAATGTTAGCCCTTATGGTATTCACAGATGCATGAGATTCTGTTCATTTTTGGCAGACGGGAATTTTTTTTTAAAATAATTTTATTAATTTGTTTGTTTTTGGCTGTGGTCTGTCTTTGTCATTCTGTGAGGGCTTTTCTCTAACTGGGACTAGTTGTACTTGGGCTTCTCTTTGTGGTGGCTTTACTACTGAGGAGCACGGACCCTTGGTGTGTGGGCTCAGTAGCACAGGCCCAATAGTTGTGGTACACGGGCATAGGTGCTCCTCAGCATGTGGGATCTCCCCTGACCAGGATCAAACCTGTGTCTCCTGCCTTGCCAGGCAGGCTCTTTACCACTGAGCCACCAGGGAAGCCCGAGGAAATCATTTTTTTTTATTATCTATTGTTCAATTTAGATAGTACCATTGATTTGTCCTCAAGTTCATTGACTCTTCTATTACATTCTTCTGTAATGTTTGTTGTTGTTATTCAAATGCATTGTTATTCTCTGGCTGTTTTCAAGATTGTCTTTGTAGTTATCAGAAATCTGATCATAATGTATTTTTGATTCAAGTTCATTTGTGTTTTCCTATTTAGAGTTTGCTGACTGTTTGAATCCATAGATTATGGTTTCTTGTCAAATTTGGTAACTTTTTTTTTTTTGGTGGGCTGCGGGTTGGGGAGGGAGGGGGGTGGCCGGGCCACTTCTATTGGTCTTTCATTTATCTATTTTTATCAACCTTTGTTCTTTGGCCCATGTGGGCCTCCCATTGCAGTGGCCTCTGGTGTCGCAGAGCACAGGCTCTGGGCACATGAGCTCCAGATTTCTGGCTCGGTAATTGGACACATGGGTCCAGCTGCTCCACAGCACGTGGGATCTTCCCAGGCCAGGGATCGAACTGGCGCCCCTTGCACTGCAAGGCAGTGTCCTTACCCACTGGACCACCAGGGAAGCCCCAAATTTGGTAAATTTTTAGTCATTGTTTTCCACACACACACACACACACACATATGTGTATGTATATGTACACACACATACACACACATGCAGTAATGTACTCTTTCCTTCTGAAACTCCAGGGACTTAAATGTTAGCCCTTATGGTATTCACAGATGCATGAGATTCTGTTCATTTTTGGCAGACGGGAATTTTTTTTTAAAATAATTTTATTAATTTGTTTGTTTTTGGCTGTGGTCTGTCTTTGTCATTCTGTGAGGGCTTTTCTCTAACTGGGACTAGTTGTACTTGGGCTTCTCTTTGTGGTGGCTTTACTACTGAGGAGCACGGACCCTTGGTGTGTGGGCTCAGTAGCACAGGCCCAATAGTTGTGGTACACGGGCATAGGTGCTCCTCAGCATGTGGGATCTCCCCTGACCAGGGATCAAACCTGTGTCTCCTGCCTTGCCAGGCAGGCTCTTTACCACTGAGCCACCAGGGAAGCCCGAGGAAATCATTTTTTTTTATTATCTATTGTTCAATTTAGATAGTACCATTGATTTGTCCTCAAGTTCATTGACTCTTCTATTACATTCTTCTGTAATGTTTGTTGTTGTTATTATTTTATTTTCAGTTTTAAATTAAATTTTTTTTGCATAATTTATTTAAAGAACACTGCTATCTTCTAGAGTTTTTTTCTTTTTTTTATTAGTAACTGGGTTTAAAATGCTAATTACTCTTTTTCCCTAGATTTTGCAGCCATCATCATTACCAGCTGGACTGATGGGCAGTTGTTTGCGTCAGAGCTAGTTTTAACTTTGAAGGATGCACGTGTAATTAAATGAAGTATCAAATGTAGTAAAGAATCTATCCCTGGCTCCCTCTGGTTATATATAAATTTTCAGCTCTTCTGAGATGTCTACTGGGATATGTTTCTTTTCCAAGTTTAGATCTCCATTCTGAGATGTTTAAATGTATGTATCCATAAGGGCAATTTGAACTTTGGGTGAAAATATTTCACTTTTGCTTCAGATTTCATTATACATTCTCAGAAGCCTTTGAGAGGCTTATCAATAATAATGAAGTGATCCTTTTGATAAGTTACAATTCTTTCTTTCTTTAATTTTTATTTTTCATCCTTCTTTTTCTCCAGTTCAATTCTTTTGATTTGAATGTTTGGACTGTTTCCCTCTGGGAAATGACTGCTCCCCAGGAGAACTTAAGGAAAAGAACATCCAGAAGTGTCTTCTTCACTTTTTTTCTTTCTTTCATTTTTATTGAGGTATAATTGACCTATAATATTTTATTAGTTCAAAGTATAGATTTGATATACTTAAATACTGGAATATGATTACCACTGTAGCATTTCCTCCATAATGCCACATAATATTCTTTTTTTTTTTTTTCTGGTGAGAACATGTAAGATCTAGTTCTTAGCAACTGCCAAGTGTATAATACAGTATGATTAACTGTAGTCACAATGCTGTGTATTCGGTTCCTAAGATTTATCCACCTTCTAACTGCAAGTTTATGCCCTTTCACCAGCATCTCTCAGATTCCCTCACGCTCTTCCTAATTTCCCAACCCTAAAACTTCTCTTTGGGTATTTCTGTATAGCTTCTGTTTCTTTGCTAAGAATTTCTGTTTTTCCAGTCATTTCAAGAATATTTGCCCTTACTTGGAGCTCTCTATTAATATCTGCTTTAAAATTTTCATCAGATAAAATCAACATCTGTGTGATTTCCATTTTGGCATTTGCTCATTGTCTATTCCCACATAAACTGAGATTTTCATGGCTCATCATTTGTGACATAATTATAGATTGTATCCTAGATATTTTGAATATAATGTTGTGAGACTTGTTTATATCCTGTGTAGTATTTTGACTTTTTTGCTTTAGGAGGGAATTAATTCCCCCCCCACCATTTGGCTGTATAGGATGTCCCTCAGTTTGAGCTTGTGTGAAGTTCTCCAATAGTTTATACAAGTCTAGGTCTAAAAAAGGAAAATGAAGCTGACATAGCATCAAATGTAGATGTGGATTTCATGAAAATATGTTCTTGTGGAAAACATGGTGCTGACAAAGGATTTCCTAATATGAAAATAACAAAGGATCAAAAAGACTAAACAGTGCCGCTGATAATTAATCCTCTTAAATATACCTAATGAAATTAGGTTGACAGAAATGGTTTTTAGTCATTGGTGGGGACTCCTGCCTTCTCAAGTGGCATCATTGAGGCACTTTATGTAGGCAAAGGCATACCCTACCTTGTACACAACTATCACCAGCATCTCTCACAGTTTAGGGTGTGAGGCAGGCACTCAGTAAATATCCACTTACTGAGTTAATGAGAGACAGGGATAACTCAGAGTTTGTACCTTTAGTCTTATGGGGTTTTTTTGTTGTTGTTTTTGTTCTTTTGTTTGGTGTTGTTAAATAACATGTTAGAACAAGGGAAAATTCAAACTTTCCTGCCTTATATGGAATCTGGAGCTAATCTTCATTTACTTGAATTGTGTGAGTGGAACTAGTAGCTAAGAGATTCAGTGACATGAAAGCCTTTCCAAGTCAGACTGTGTAGAAATGGGCCTTCACCAGACAAAATTATTTTGTCATCTCTAAGGGTTGGGGTAGGGTTGAGTGGGAATGTGGGTTGAAGAACCCATATCTTCCAAATCTGGAAGAACCCAGAATTTAGTTCACATGTGAGCTCATTGAAAAAGTAATAGCAGTTTAAAATTAGCCAAGCAAGCGGTGAATGGAGAATCTTTAGCAAAAGATTTGGCAAATGTGAAGAGATATGCAGTAAAATGGAAGTAAAACAAATTTTAGTCTCTTCTATAACTGTGGTATTTCTTTAACAAGCATTAGCTCATAGGCTGTTGATAAATAGGCCTATGCCAGTGAAAATATTGTGGATTCAAGTGGGATTTTCCTCAACATATTAATGTTTGGGAGCAATTGTGGCAACTGTTCTAGACCTTTCTGCTGGGTCAGATGTCCCAAGGAAGGAAAGGGAGCTGCAAGGAGGAACCTGTCAAGGAGCATCCCAAGAATTAGCAGTTAAGGAAAATTTAGTCTTTCTTAACGGTATGTTCTCTTATACAGTTCTTAAACTTTTTGGTTGTATGATCTGTTTAACACTCTTGAAAATTGTCTTTGTTGGTTTAACCATTGAAATTTATTGATATTGCATTTGGTTTTAAAACAAAAATATTGAAACATAATAATATAGTTGCCTTTGCATTAGCCTTCAGAGCAGTGATGAAATCACTCCTAGTTGTAGCCTCAGAAAACTCCACTGTGAGAGCAGAAAAGGCCAATAAAGTCTAAGTATTATAATGAAAATAATTTTAATCTTGCCAATTCCTGGAACAAACTTTGAGAGCCACTGCTCAAAAAAATCACAGCTTATAGTAGGGCCTTTATTTCCTGGAATGATTTAGACAGGAACCCTAGGGAACCTAGACCAGGACCTTTGCTGCTGGAATAAGCTAGACAATGACCTGCAAAATTTACAGAGGGTCCCCTGGGATTCTGTGCACATTGCGAAAAGGAATAGAATACACTCAGTAACTAAACACAAATTGCTGAGGAGGATACACTTCACTTGAAAGGGAAAAACCAGAAGCTCCTGAAAAAAATAGGCTTCCCTGATAGCTCAGCTGGTAAAGAATCTGTGGAACTAGTAGCTAAGAGATTCAGGACATGAAAGCCTTTCCAAGTCAGACTGTGTAGAAATGGGCCTTCACCAGACAAAATTATTTTGTCATCTCTAAGGGTTGGGGTAGGGTTGAGTGGGAATGTGGGTTGAAGAACCCATATCTTCCAAATCTGGAAGAACCCAGAATTTAGTTCACATGTGAGCTCATTGAAAAAGTAATAGCAGTTTAAAATTAGCCAAGCAAGCGGTGAATGGAGAATCTTTAGCAAAAGATTTGGCAAATGTGAAGAGATATGCAGTAAAATGGAAGTAAAACAAATTTTAGTCTCTTCTATAACTGTGGTATTTCTTTAACAAGCATTAGCTCATAGGCTGTTGATAAATAGGCCTATGCCAGTGAAAATATTGTGGATTCAAGTGGGATTTTCCTCAACATATTAATGTTTGGGAGCAATTGTGGCAACTGTTCTAGACCTTTCTGCTGGGTCAGATGTCCCAAGGAAGGAAAGGGAGCTGCAAGGAGGAACCTGTCAAGGAGCATCCCAAGAATTAGCAGTTAAGGAAAATTTAGTCTTTCTTAACGGTATGTTCTCTTATACAGTTCTTAAACTTTTTGGTTGTATGATCTGTTTAACACTCTTGAAAATTGTCTTTGTTGGTTTAACCATTGAAATTTATTGATATTGCATTTGGTTTTAAAACAAAAATATTGAAACATAATAATTTAGTTGCCTTTGCATTAGCCTTCAGAGCAGTGATGAAATCACTCCTAGTTGTAGCCTCAGAAAACTCCACTGTGAGAGCAGAAAAGGCCAATAAAGTCTAAGTATTATAATGAAAATAATTTTAATCTTGCCAATTCCTGGAACAAACTTTGAGAGCCACTGCTCAAAAAAATCACAGCTTATAGTAGGGCCTTTATTTCCTGGAATGATTTAGACAGGAACCCTAGGGAACCTAGACCAGGACCTTTGCTGCTGGAATAAGCTAGACAATGACCTGCAAAATTTACAGAGGGTCCCCTGGGATTCTGTGCACATTGCGAAAAGGAATAGAATACACTCAGTAACTAAACACAAATTGCTGAGGAGGATACACTTCACTTGAAAGGGAAAAACCAGAAGCTCCTGAAAAAAATAGGCTTCCCTGATAGCTCAGCTGGTAAAGAATCTGTCTGCAATGCAGGAGACCCATACTTTGTTCCGTGGATCCCTTGGAGAAGGGATAGGCTATCCACTCCAGTATTTTTGGACTTCCCTGATGACTTAGCTGGTAAAGAATCCAGTAGTAATGAGTTTGATCCCTGGCTTGAAGATCCTTTGGAGAAGGGAAAGGCTACCCACTCAAGTATTCTTGCCTGGAGAATTCCATGGCTCATCCATGTTCAAAGATATTGGACTATCAATAGGCTCACAAGCTAAGGACTCTCTTGAAGAGGGCAGCCAACAAAATATGAATGAATTTCTTTGATGAAGGGGCTAGATAAAATCAAGAAATCTTTAGTAAGTAATCTAAATCCAGAGAAAAATATAGTTGTTATAGTGAACTCAGATCAAAATATAAAGTAGTCTGTAGAAAAGTTTTAAATTTATAGAAAAATGCTGAGAAAGAATTTAGTGTGCCTTTTAGAGGAGGGCTTCCCCTGTGGCTCAGCAGTAAAGAATCTTTCTGCAATGCAAGAGATGCAGGAGATGTAGATTCCATGCCTGGGTCAGGAAGATCACCTGGAGGAGGAAATGGCAGCCTACTCCAGTATTCTTGCCTGGAAAATCCCATGGACAGAGGAGTCCGTTGGGCTACAGTTTATGGGGTGACAGAGAGTTGAACATGACTGAGCACAAGCTACTTTTAGAGGAGATAAGAGAATTGTTAATGCAGAAGAGAAAGTTGTATACTCTGTCATGTGACAGGAAGAATAAGTTAAAATTAGCAAAACAGGAAAAACTGAAAGTACATCAGAGGTCTCCAAAAGAGAGGAAAGGGTCTCTTGATTATAAAAGCAATGATGCTAAAGTTTTGAATAATTGTTTTCCACAGATCAGTTATATGCAGATGAGTTCTAAAACTGAGGCCAAAAAGAAAGAAAGAAAAGGAATTGTATTTTCTGAATTAAACAATGGAGGGCCAGAGGATCATCAAAGAGAAGGTGAAAAACAGGAAAAAATATATATTACTAGTTATCTATTGTGGCATAATAAATAACTCCAAAACTTAGTAACTTTAAGCAGCAATGATTTATTATTTTTAAATGATTCTCTAGAAGGGCTGACAGTTTATCTGCTGGTTTTACCTGAGTTCACTGGTACAGAAACAGTCAGATGAAAGAAGGTTGGGCTGGAGGGTCAAGGTGGCCTCATTTTCATGTCTGACAATTGGTAGTGCCCTTATTCTTGTGTTCCTATTATTCTGTATCTGTCTAGACCAGCTTCCTTTTATGATTGTCTCAGGGTAGCATCATAATAGAGTGAAAGCAGAAGCTGTAGTGTCTCTTAAGATCTGGCTTTGGAAGTCATAGAACATCATTTTTGCCACTTTTTATTGATCAAATCAAATCACAAGAGTCAATAGGCAAAGAGTAGGTAAATAGATTACTTCTTTTTTGGGGGGTGGGATGGGGGACACTTCTATTGGTCTTTCATTTATCTATTTTTATCCATCTTTGTTCTCTGGCCCGTGTGGGCCTCCCATCACAGTGGCCCCTATTGCTGCAGAGCACTGGCTCTGGGCACATGCACTCCAGAGCTCTGACTTGGTAGTTGGACACACCGGTCCAGCCGCTCCGTGGCACGCGGAATCCTCCCAGGCCAGGTATCGAACTGGAGCCCCTGGCACTGCAAAGCAGTGTCCTTATTCACTGGACCACCAGGGAAGCCCAAAATAGATAACTTCTTGATGAAAGGAAGAGTAGTCATTGCATAGATGCATGGAAGAAATTTGTGGTCATATTTTGCAGTTTATCATGACAGAATGAATGTGACAAAGACCCAAGCTATTTTAACATTAGTTTAAGGAGAGAAGTCATTTGTAACTTTATATGAGTGATAAGTTGTCAATTATACATGATTATAAAAGCAATGATGCTAAAGTTTTGAATAATTGTTTTCCACAGATCAGTTATATGCAGATGAGTTCTAAAACTGAGGCCAAAAAGAAAGAAAGAAAAGGAATTGTATTTTCTGAATTAAACAATGGAGGGCCAGAGGATCATCAAAGAGAAGGTGAAAAACAGGAAAAAATATATATTACTAGTTATCTATTGTGGCATAATAAATAACTCCAAAACTTAGTAACTTTAAGCAGCAATGATTTATTATTTTTAAATGATTCTCTAGAAGGGCTGACAGTTTATCTGCTGGTTTTACCTGAGTTCACTGGTACAGAAACAGTCAGATGAAAGAAGGTTGGGCTGGAGGGTCAAGGTGGCCTCATTTTCATGTCTGACAATTGGTAGTGCCCTTATTCTTGTGTTCCTATTATTCTGTATCTGTCTAGACCAGCTTCCTTTTATGATTGTCTCAGGGTAGCATCATAATAGAGTGAAAGCAGAAGCTGTAGTGTCTCTTAAGATCTGGCTTTGGAAGTCATAGAACATCATTTTTGCCACTTTTTATTGATCAAATCAAATCACAAGAGTCAATAGGCAAAGAGTAGGTAAATAGATTACTTCTTTTTTGGGGGGTGGGATGGGGGACACTTCTATTGGTCTTTCATTTATCTATTTTTATCCATCTTTGTTCTCTGGCCCGTGTGGGCCTCCCATCACAGTGGCCCCTATTGCTGCAGAGCACTGGCTCTGGGCACATGCACTCCAGAGCTCTGACTTGGTAGTTGGACACACCGGTCCAGCCGCTCCGTGGCACGCGGAATCCTCCCAGGCCAGGTATCGAACTGGAGCCCCTGGCACTGCAAAGCAGTGTCCTTATTCACTGGACCACCAGGGAAGCCCAAAATAGATAACTTCTTGATGAAAGGAAGAGTAGTCATTGCATAGATGCATGGAAGAAATTTGTGGTCATATTTTGCAGTTTATCATGACAGAATGAATGTGACAAAGACCCAAGCTATTTTAACATTAGTTTAAGGAGAGAAGTCATTTGTAACTTTATATGAGTGATAAGTTGTCAATTATACATGATTGGAAAAGCACATAAGGAAAATGGGATAGGATATTTGATCACTGTAGACTGTGCAAAGACCTTAGAAAATAAAGGCTTCAAACTGAAGATTGAACTCATTGATCAGAGTGAAAAATCTGAAAGGAAAAGAAATATTAGGATCAATCAGGTACAGAGGAAGGGAAATACAAAAATTTAATATTTTAAATTCAGTGAAATTAATAAAATGGAGGGAAACTATAGAATATGAAAATACCTTATAAGGAAACATTTTATTTTGCAGAAGAAAGCCTATCACTATTGGATCTTTGTGATCCTGAAAGAGCTGTTGCTGGAGAGATGAAGCAAACCATCTTTCTGAGAGAGAAATTAATAGAGGAATGAGTTTTTAAAAATGTTGGTAGTGCTAGTAGAGATGATAGAATTCCAGCTGAGGTATTTAGAATCCTAAAAGATGCTATTAAAGTACTGCACTTAATATATCTGCAAATTTGGAAAACTCTTCAATAGTCACAAGACTCGAAGAGTCAGTTTTCATTCCAATCCCAAAGACAAAGTTCAAAGACAAAGTTTATTCCAACCCCAAAGACTACGATACATTTGTGCTCATTTCATATCCTCACCAGTTTATGCTCAAAATCCTTTAACTTCTGCTTCAGTAGTACATGAACTGAGAACTTCCAGTTGTACAAGGTGGATTTAGAAAAGGCAGAGGAATCAGAGACCAAATTGCCAACATGCATTGGATCATGGAGAAAGCAAGAGAGTTCCAGAAAAACATCTATTTCTGCTTTATCGACTATGTTAAAGCCTTTAACTGCATGGATCACAGCAAACTGTGGAAAATTCTTAAAGAGATGGGAGTACTAGACCACCTTACCTACCTCCAAAGAAACCTGTATGCAGGTCAAGAAGCAACAGTTAGAACTGGAGGTGGAACAACTGACTGGTTGAAAATTGGGAAAGGAATAGGACAAGGCTGTGTATTGTCACCCTGATTATTTAACTTTTGTGCAGAGTACATCATGTGAAATGTCATTTTGGATGAAGCATAACTGGAATCACGATTACTGGGAGAAATACCAACAATGTCAGATACCACTCTAATGGCAGAAAGTGAAGAGGAACTTAAAAACCTCTTGATGAGGATTAAAGAGGAGAGTGAAAAAGCTGATTTGAAACTCAACACTCAAAAAACTAAGATCATGACATTAAATATTAGTGTTTTTATGGGCCTATGCCTTGGACTGTGAACTTCCATAGCTCTTCTCCATAGGTTGATATAAATCAGGTATACTCTAATACACTGGAAATCATATGGCATTTAATGCTTAGATATACTATAAGGTTTATTACTCCACATAATTTTTTCTAGGGTTTACAATGTATGTACACCTTCTTCCATTAAACCTCTGCCTTACACACTAAAGCGGTTGATTGACACAGACATGATATTGTTGTATGCTATCAGCAATGGACCTGCTGCTTTCCTGACTAACAAGAAGTGATTTTTTAAAATTTTGGCCTCTTATTTTTGGTCTTTCATTTATTTATTTTCACCTTTGTTCTTGTCCTGTGTGGGCCTCCCATTGCAGTGGCCTCTCTTCCTGCAGAGCGCCGGCTCTGGGCATATGCACCCCAGAGCACTGGCTCGCGATTGGACACACCAGTCCAGCCGCTCCGCGGCACGTGGGATCTTCTCAGGCCAGGGATCGAACCGGTGCCCCTTGCACTGCACGGCAGATTCTTTACCCTCTGGACCACCGAGGAAGCCCACAAGAAGTGACTTTAAGAAACGTAGGGAAGAAAATATTTTAAAAATCATCTCCCTTTTTATTAAAAAATTAATAGTGCATACCTTGTTTTATTGTGCTTTGCAGATAATCCAGGTTTTACAAATTGAAGGTTTGTGGAAACCCTGCATTGAACAAGTCTATGGGTATAGTTTTTCCAAATTTGCTTACTTTGTATCTCTGTGTTGCATATTGGTAATTCTCACAGTATTTTGAATTGTTTTTTGTTTTTATATTTGTTACCATGATCTTTGATCAGTGATCTTGGATGTTACTGTTATAATTGTTTTAGGGCCCCCAAAACAAACAAATTGACAAATGTATGCAGGTCAAGAAGCAACAGTTAGAACTGGAGGTGGAACAACTGACTGGTTGAAAATTGGGAAAGGAATAGGACAAGGCTGTGTATTGTCACCCTGATTATTTAACTTTTGTGCAGAGTACATCATGTGAAATGTCATTTTGGATGAAGCATAACTGGAATCACGATTACTGGGAGAAATACCAACAATGTCAGATACCACTCTAATGGCAGAAAGTGAAGAGGAACTTAAAAACCTCTTGATGAGGATTAAAGAGGAGAGTGAAAAAGCTGATTTGAAACTCAACACTCAAAAAACTAAGATCATGACATTAAATATTAGTGTTTTTATGGGCCTATGCCTTGGACTGTGAACTTCCATAGCTCTTCTCCATAGGTTGATATAAATCAGGTATACTCTAATACACTGGAAATCATATGGCATTTAATGCTTAGATATACTATAAGGTTTATTACTCCACATAATTTTTTCTAGGGTTTACAATGTATGTACACCTTCTTCCATTAAACCTCTGCCTTACACACTAAAGCGGTTGATTGACACAGACATGATATTGTTGTATGCTATCAGCAATGGACCTGCTGCTTTCCTGACTAACAAGAAGTGATTTTTTAAAATTTTGGCCTCTTATTTTTGGTCTTTCATTTATTTATTTTCACCTTTGTTCTTGTCCTGTGTGGGCCTCCCATTGCAGTGGCCTCTCTTCCTGCAGAGCGCCGGCTCTGGGCATATGCACCCCAGAGCACTGGCTCGCGATTGGACACACCAGTCCAGCCGCTCCGCGGCACGTGGGATCTTCTCAGGCCAGGGATCGAACCGGTGCCCCTTGCACTGCACGGCAGATTCTTTACCCTCTGGACCACCGAGGAAGCCCACAAGAAGTGACTTTAAGAAACGTAGGGAAGAAAATATTTTAAAAATCATCTCCCTTTTTATTAAAAAATTAATAGTGCATACCTTGTTTTATTGTGCTTTGCAGATAATCCAGGTTTTACAAATTGAAGGTTTGTGGAAACCCTGCATTGAACAAGTCTATGGGTATAGTTTTTCCAAATTTGCTTACTTTGTATCTCTGTGTTGCATATTGGTAATTCTCACAGTATTTTGAATTGTTTTTTGTTTTTATATTTGTTACCATGATCTTTGATCAGTGATCTTGGATGTTACTGTTATAATTGTTTTAGGGCACCACAAATTACACCCCCATACAGGATGACAAACAATTGATAAATGTTATGTGTGTTCTGACTTCTTCACTGTTTCCTCTTTCTCCTTCTTCTTGGGCCTCCCTACTCCCTAAGACAAAACAGTGTGCAAATTAGACCAATTAATAATCCTACAATGGCCTTTAAGTATGCAAGTGAAAGGAAGAACTGTGTATCTCTCACTTTAAATCAAAAACTAGAGATGATTAAGCTTAATGGGAAGGCATGTCAGAAGCCAAGATAGGCCAAAATATAGGACTCTCAAGCAAATTGGTTAGCCAAGGTGTAAATGCAAAGGAAAAGTTCCTGAAGGAAATGAAAAGTGCCACTCTAGTGAACACACAAACGATAAAGTGAAGCAGCCTTTTTCCTGATTTGGAGAAACTTTGAGTGATCAAACCAGCCACACTGTTCCCTTAAGTCAAAGCCTAATCCAGAGAAAGGCCCTAACTCTCTTCAATACCATGAAAACTGAGAGAGGTAAGAAAGTTATAGAATAAAAATTTGAAGCTAGCAGAGGTTGGTTCATGAGGTTTAAGGAAAGAAGTCATCTCATAACATAAAAGTAAAAGGTGAAGCAGCAAGTGCTAATGTAGAAGCTGTAGCAAGTTATCTAGATTTAGCTAAGATGAAGGTGGTTACATTAAACAACAGATTTTCAAGGTAGATGAAATAGCCTTACATTGTAAGATGCCACCTAGACTTTTGTAACTAATGAGGAAAAGTCAGTGGCTGGCTTCATTTCTTCAAAGGACAGAATGACTCCCTTATTAGGATCTAATGTGACTGTTGACTTGAAGTTAAAGCCAATGCTCATTTACCATGTGAAAAATCCTTAGGAATTATGCAAAATCTACTCTGCCTGTGCTCTATAAATGGAATAACAAAGCCTTGTTGGCAGCCCATATGTTTACAAGATGATTAACTAATCCCACTGTGGAAACTTACTGCAAAACAGATTCCTTTCAAAATAATATTGCTTATTGACAGTGTACCTGATCACCCAAGAGCTCTGATTCAGGTGTATAAGATTAATGTTGTTTTCATGCCTGCTGACACAATGTCTGTCCTGTAGCCCATGAAGTCATTTTGACTTTCCAGTATTTTTCTGTTTTTAAATTTTGGCCTCTTTTATTTTTTTTTTATTTTTTAATTTTCATCTGTCTTTATTCTTTGGACTATGTGGGCCTCCCATTTCGGTGGTCTCTCTTGTTGCAGAGCACTGGCTTCTGGGTGCATGCACTCCAGAACGCTGGCTAGTAATTGGACACACTGGTCCAGCCGCTCTGCAGCACAGAGGATCTTACCGGGCCAGGGATCGAACTGGTGCCCCTTGCACTGCAAGGCAGACTGTTTACCCAGTGGACCACCAGGGAAGCCCCTGACTTTCCAGTCTTATTATTTAGGAAGTAAATTTCATAAGGCTATTGTGGTAATAGTTACTCTATGATGGATCTGGACTAAGTCTACTGAAAATATTTGGAAAAGATCAAGTATTCTAGATGCCATTAAGAACATTTGAGATCCATGGAAAGAGGTCAAAATATCAACATTAATGGAATTTGGAATAATTTTATTCCAGTCCTCATGGATGGCTTTGAGGGGTTCAAGACTTTGGTGAAGGAAGGAACTGCAGATGTATGGGAAGTTGTAAGAGAACTAGAATTAGAACTGGAGCCTGAGGATGTGGGTGAGTTGTAACCTCATGATGAAGCTTGAATGGGTAAGGAGTCACTTCTGATGGATGAGCAAAGAAAGTGGGTTCTTGAGATGGAATTTACTCTGATGAAAGATGCTGTTAAGATTGTCAAAATGACAACAAAGGATTTAGATTAGTACATAAACTTAGTTGATAAAGCAGTGATAACATTTGTGAGGACTGACTCCAGTTTTGAAAGAAGTTCTATCAAAGAGCCTTGCATGATACAGAGAAATTATTTGTGAAAGAGTCATTTGATGTGGGAAAGTTTATTATTACATTTATCATTTAAAGCAATTGTCACAACCACCCCAATCTTCAATGCCTACCCCTCTGATCAGTCAGCAGCCATTAACAATGAGGCAAGACCTACCAGTAAAAATTTTTATAACTTACTAAAGGCTCAGATGATGGGTAGCATTTTTTTTATCAATAAGATATTTTTAAATTAAAGCCTGTACATTTGAAAGAATAATGATATAGCACACTTAATGGACTATAGTATAGTGTGAACATAACTTTTATATACACTAGGAAACCAAAAAATTCATGTGACTCACTTTACTGCAATAATCTGGAACAGTCCCCACATTCTCTCCAAGGTCCTGTGTATTCTTTGCCTGCAACTAAAAAAGGGTTTGAAATACCAGTGTGCATGTGGATATATTTTGGTCTGGCTTTTTTCATTTACTGTTATATTTGTGAGATTTAGCCATTCTGTTGGAGGTAGCAGTAATTCCTTTCTTTTTATTGGTGTATAGTTTTCCATTGTAGAACTATATTGACATTTATATCTCCACTTAACTGATAGATACTTGGCTGCTTCCAGTTTGAGCCTCACAAGTAATGCTATAAACCTTTTTGTGTTATGTGTTTGGTGATATGTACGTGTATTTTTATTGGTGTTTTTATTTCCCCACATTGTCACTTAATGTTTGTCATTTTTTATTTTTAGCATAAAATATAGCACAAATAATAATAATAAATACAAGTAATATATAATAAAAAGGAGGATTGATTGAAACTAATAGTTATAAATGCTGAATTTGCAATTTCAGTTTAAGTATGTAGTTTTATTTTTATTAGCAAAAATGAATATTTTTATTGTTATTATTTGATGTCATAAAATAAGTTCCTGTGTTTTAACATAAACTACCTTACTTGTTCCTTTGATATACCACCTTACCAAACACACATAGAACTGGAAGCCCTAGGGAAAGAATGACATATATCCCCCAAACTTTCATTTTATTCAAATATTTTAATGGGAAAATTAAATATTTTAAGTGGCAATTATAGGTGTTTTTTCCCTATGTTAACACAGACATAATGGCATCAAAACTGTTTGAATATTTAGCTTATACAGAGGTTAGACTCACTTCAGTGTCTGTCCCCACATGCTTGATCACTGTATTCTTTTTGGCCATTGTGACTCCCTTAGTGGAAAAGACTAGAAAGCATTGATAACAGTAGGAAATTAGTGAAGTGTTTCAGTTGGGTAGAATCTTGATCCAGTTTTTATTTTAGGTGGATAATTTTGACTTGCAGTACAGAAGATGAGTTGGAGGGGGACAGGATGGGTGAAGAATGGCAGTAGGGAGGTCAATAGGAAACTTTTGTAATCATCCAGGTAAGAAATAAATTGGCCTGAGCTTCAGAACACAGGACACAGAGAACTGCTACCAAGATTTCTAATTTTATTAGGTACTCACTGTCATAGTCAGTGTAACACTTTAAATCATCTAAACATTTAGTTATCAGTTCGTTTGTATTGTACCTTATATGTAACAGATGTGATAATGATAAATAGAAGCATTAATGAGTATTATTATTATTATTTATTTATATTTTCAAGTCTAATGGACATCAATATATCAAAAATTAGACAATTATTTAGTAATGTATCAATTTATCAATATGCTGCATTATATACATTTTTAAAAACTTAATTGAATTGTCCCTGAGGTGAACAGTAGTTTACATAAGCTTCAAGGAAAACCTATGTATCCATTATACATACTCCATCTTATTACAATTGGCATTTTTAATTGGGTCAAAATAAGTTAACCTACTATATGGCTAAATTGTTAATTTTCATTATAGTTTACAGTAGAGGTATTTCAGTATATTAGGGACACGACATTGTCTTTTGTGACATGAATCATTGATTTTCTAGTAGGCTCACTTCAATTTCCAAAACTGAAGTGCTTAATATTAATAGATTCCCACAATGCTTTACAGCTTTGGAAGTGTTTTTGACATTGTATATTACCTTCTTTAATGTTCACAAATTCTCAAAATTAGCAGAGCTGGTATGTCACCCTTACTTTTCAGATTAAAAAGTTTGAGACTTGATTTACTGTGTTCAACAAACGTTATTTGTGCAATATTACCTGACCACAAATTGTGAATGAATTGGAATTCAGGTTTCCAGACTTTTAATTTTGGTGTGCTGTATTCCTAGTCTGACACTGCATATGGCTTCCAAGGATCCTGATATTTTGTAGCTCTTCCTTAATCTCAGTTTAGTTTTCATATCTGTAACCAGGAGACAATACTACCTATTCACTGAAGGATTATAAAGATTAATGTCATTATTGTATGTGAAGTTCTTTTTCTTTAATTATTTTATTTTATTTTGCTTTTACATAGTTTTGTTGTTTACAGCTCTATATAATCCCAACTCCATCATAGGCATATCTTGGATCCCTCCCACCTGAGCTCCTCTCTCACTCCCTCCCATCCCTCCTCTCCTGGATGTTGCCTAGCCCCCTTGTAAGATCCCTTAGTTCCACAGTGCATTTACAATGTTTATCTCTTTTGTATATGATAATGTATGTTTCCATGTTACTCTTTCCAAACTTCTCACTCACTCTTCTCTCCCTGCAATGTCCATAGGTCTGTTCTCTATGTCTGTTTCTCCATCACTGTTCTGCATGTGTATTTGTCAGTACCTTCTTACTAGATTCCATATATATGTGTTAGTATACTGTATTTGTCTTATTCTTTTTGACTTACTTTACTTTGTATAATAGGTTCTAGATTCATCCACCTAATGAGGACTGATTCTTCTGCATTTCTTTTTAGGGCTGAAAAATATTCCATTGTATATATGTACCATAGCTTCTTTATCCATTTGTTCGTAGATGGGCATCTAGGTTGCTTCCATGTTCTAGCTATTGTAAAAAGTGCTGCAGTGAACACTGGGATGCATGTGTCTCTTTCAATTTTAATTTCATCAGGGTATAAGCCTAATAGTGAGATTGCTGGGTCATATGGTGCTTCTATTCTTAGTTTCTTTTTTTTTGTTTTTTTTGGCCACTTCTGTTGGTCTTTCATTTATTTATATTTATCCATATTTGTTCTTTGGCCTGTGTGGGTCTCCCATTGCAGTGCCCTTTCTTGTTGCAGAGCACTGGCTCGGGGCTCATGTGCTCCAGAGCTCTGACTGGGTAGCTGGACACATTGATCCAGCAGCTCCATGGCACGTGGAGTCTTCCCAGACCAGGGATTGAACCAGCGCCCCTTGCACTGTAAGGCAGTGTCCTTACCCACGGACCACCAGGGAAGCCCGTATAAATAATTTTTAAAGGAATAGCCATACTGTCTTCCATAGTGGTTGTATCAATTTACATTCCCACCAACAATGCATGAGTGTTCCCTTTTCTCCACACGCACCCTCTCCAGTATTTATTATCTGTAGATTTTTTGTTGATGGCCATTCTGACTAGTGTGAGGTGATAGCTCATTGTAGCTTTGATTTGCATTTCCCTAATAACAAGCAACTTTGAGCATCTTTTCATGTGCTTTTTGGCCACTGTATGTCTTTCTTGGAAAGATGTCTGTTTAGGTCTTTTTCCCATGTTTTGATTGGGTCGTTTGTTTTCTCAGTGTTGAGTTGTCTGAGTTGCTTGTAGATTTTGGAAATTAGTTCTTTGTTGGTTGTTTCATTTGCTATTATTTTCTCCCATTCTGTGGGATTTCAAACTTCTCACTCACTCTTCTCTCCCTGCAATGTCCATAGGTCTGTTCTCTATGTCTGTTTCTCCATCACTGTTCTGCATGTGTATTTATCAGTACCTTCTTACTAGATTCCATATGTATGTGTTAGTATACTGTATTTGTCTTATTCTTTTTGACTTACTTTACTTTGTATAATAGGTTCTAGATTCATCCACCTAATGAGGACTGATTCTTCTGCATTTCTTTTTAGGGCTGAAAAATATTCCATTGTATATATGTACCATAGCTTCTTTATCCATTTGTTCGTAGATGGGCATCTAGGTTGCTTCCATGTTCTAGCTATTGTATAGAGTTCTGCAATGAACACTGGGATACAGGTTTCTCTTTCAATTTTAATTTCATCAGGGTATAAGCCTAATAGTGAGATTTCTAGGTCATATGGTGCTTCTATTCTTAGTTTCTTTTTTTTTTTTTGGCCACTTCTGTTGGTCTTTCATTTATTTATATTTATCCATATTTGTTCTTTGGCCTGTGTGGGTCTCCCATTGCAGTGCCCTTTCTTGTTGCAGAGCACTGGCTCTGGGCTCATGTGCTCCAGAGCTCTGACTGGGTAGCTGGACACATTGATCCAGCAGCTCCGTGGCACGTGGAGTCTTCCCAGACCAGGGATTGAACCAGCGCCCCTTGCACTGTAAGGCAGTGTCCTTACCCACGGACCACCAGGGAAGCCCATATAAATAATTTTTAAAGGAATCTCCATACTGTCTTCCATAGTGGTTGTATCAATTTACATTCCCACCAACAATGCATGAGTGTTCCCTTTTCTCCGCACCCTCTCCAGTATTTATTATCTGTAGATTTTTTGATGATGGCCATTCTGACTAGTGTGAGGTGATAGCTCATTGTAGCTTTGATTTGCATTTCCCTAATAACAAGCAACATTGAGCATCTTTTCATGTGCTTTTTGGCCACTGTATGTCTTCCTTGGAGAGATGTCTGTTTAGGTCTTTTTCCCATGTTTTGATTGGGTCGTTTGTTTTCTCAGTGTTGAGTTGTCTGAGTTGCTTGTAGATTTTGGAAATTAGTTCTTTGTTGGTTGTTTCATTTGCTATTATTTTCTCCCATTCTGTGGGCTGTCTGTTCACCTATTTTGTAGTTTCTTTTGCTGTACAAAAGCTTTTAAGTTTCACTAGGTCCCAGATGTTTATTTTTATTTCCATTATTCCAGTGTGTGGATCATAGACGATATTGCTTTGATTTATGTCCTTGAGTGTTTTGCCTATATTCTCCTTTAAGAGTTTTAAGGTTTCTGGTCTTACATTTAGGTCTTTAATCCAGTTTGAGTTTATCTTTGTGTATGGTGTTAGGAAATGTTCCAACATCATTTTTTTGCAAATAGCTGTCCAATTTTCCCAGCACTATTTGTTGAAAAGGCTGTCTTTGTCCCATTTTATATTTTTGCCTCCTTTGTCAAAAATAAGGTACCCATATGTGCATGGATTTATCTCTGGGTTCTCTATCTTGTTCCATTGGTCTATATTTCTGTTTTTGTGCCTGTACCATACTGTCTTGATGACTATTGCTTGTCGTATAGTCTCAAGTAGGGAGGCTTATCCCTCTAGCTCCATTCTTCTTTCTCAGGATTTCTATGGCTATCTGGGGTCTTTTGTGTTTCATATGAACTGTGCTATTTTATGGTTTAGTTCTGTGAAGAATGTCATTGATAATTTGATAGGGATTTCATTGAATCTGTAGATGATATTTGGTAGTATGGTCATTTTCACTATGTTGATTCTTCTGACCCAGGAACATGGACCATCTCTCCATCTGTTTATGTCATCTCTGATTACTTTCACTAGTGTCTTGTAGTTTTCTATGTACAGTTCTTTTGTCTCTTTAGGTAGGTTTATTCCTATATATTTTATTTTTTTGGTTGTAATGGTGAATGGGATTGCATCCTTGATTTCTCTTTCTGATTTTTCATTGTATATAGGAATGTGAGTGATTTCTGTGTATTTATTTTGTATCCTGCAACTTTGCTGAATTCATTGATCAGCTCTAGTAGTTTTCTAATAGTGGCTTTTGGGTTTTCTATGTACAGTATCATATCATCTGCAAATAGAGTTTTACTTTTTGTTTTCCAGTCTGGATTCCTTTTATCTCTTTTTCTTCTCTTACTGCTGTAGCTAGACCTTCCAGAACTATGTTGAATAATAGTGGTGAATGTGGACACTCCTGTCTTGTTCATGATCTTAGAGGGAATGCTTTCAGTTTTTCACCATTGAGAATAATGTTCGCCGTGGGCTTTTCATATATGGCATTCACTATGTTGAGGTAGGTTCCTTCTATGCCAATTTTTTCAAGGGTTTTTTTCTCATAAATGTATGTTGGATTTTGTCAAAGGCTTTTTCTGCATCTGTTGAGATCATGTGATTTTTTGTCTCTCAATTTGTTGATATGGTGTACCACATTGACTGATTTGTGGATATTGAAAAATCCTTGCATGCCTGGGATAAACCCTACTGAATTTCTTTAAACAATGTGACATTCACAGTAAGCTCTAAATGACTGTTGCCAAATATTTATCGTTTTAGCGTATACAATTAACTTGTAAGGAGGGTTGTGATCCTCACAGTTGGAAAAGTCCCAGTTGACATGTTAGGGAAGTTCAGACGTGTAGCTATGTAGGTAATGGAGCCTAAACCTTGTTTTTAATTTAATGACTAAAGAAATGTGGTGAGCTAATAATCATATCAGTTTTACTTAACCACCGATATTTCATCTGTCTTTGTAATGGTCCTTCCTGTGAGAAAAGACTTCCAGGGTTCAGTAAATGAACCTTTCAGATATTTTAAAAAGCAATAATCAGTGGACTGCAGTAGAAAACGTAGCATATAAGACAGCCGAAGTGTGTTCAGAAATGTAAGGGTCTGCCCAGTCTTAGCTGAGAAGACAGGGCAAAGGCCACAAAGGGACCCAGGTGGAGTCTCTACAGGAAGTTAAAAAAAAATTGTTCAGCTTTGAAAAACACCTGGTGCTCAGCCATCTGTCTTTGGTAGTGCAAAGGCTTAATTAAATAAGGTCTGTGGTTCTTTCTGACACCTTGGGAAGGAGAGATACAGCTCAGAAGCGTCAGCTCAGCTTATTTCTTTTGCTCACCTCGTCTCACTGCAACAAAAATTTGGAGCAATGGACCAAAGGGTGTAAGAATAACGGCTAAGCCAGGGCTAAGTTCAGCTCAGGCAGGCAAATCTTTTATTAGACAGACAGTCCCAAAACATGGGAGCAGACGGACTGCAAAGGGGTCCCTTTGATACTTTTAATCTCCTCCTTTTTATTATGGTGTGTGCAAACAGGGCTTGTACCCACCACCGATCATCGATATGGGGCATACGCTCAAGGCTGATTGATAACTGTAACTTATAGAACAGCAGGCTGTGTTGTTTATGTCCATAATTCTGTTATAATTAATGTAAAATATTCATTAGCCCTTACTTAGCTCCTAAGTGCCTAAAATTACTTGGAGAAGCTCTGTGCTTGTTTTGTATCCACTGTGTGGCTTCGGGCATCTGTGCAAGAGTTGAAAAGTCTCTGTGGTTATTTTATAGCATATCTGTGAGCTCTCCTGGCTGTCTGCGATGGCATTTAGCGATCAACTTGTATCCCTTTCAGTACAGACGAGGGTTAGCTTGAAATATTTATCGTTTTAGCGTATACAATTAACTTGTAAGGAGGGTTGTGATCCTCACAGTTGGAAAAGTCCCAGTTGACATGTTAGGGAAGTTCAGACGTGTAGCTATGTGGATAATGGAGCCTAAACCTTGTTTTTAATTTAATGACTAAAGAAATGTGGTGAGCTAATAATCATATCAGTTTTACTTAATCACCGATATTTCATCTGTCTTTGTAATGGTCCTTCCTGTGAGAAAAGACTTCCAGGGTTCAGTAAATGAACCTTTCAGATATTTTAAAAAGCAAAAATCAGTGGACTGCAGTAGAAAACGTAGCATATAAGACAGCCCAAGTGTGTTCAGAAATGTAAGGGTCTGCCCAGTCTTTCTTAGCTGAGAAGACAGGGCAAAGGCCACAAAGGGACCCAGCTGGAGTCTCTACAGGAAGTTAAAAAAAAATTGTTCAGCTTTGAAAAACACCTGGTGCTCAGCCATCTGTCTTTGGTAGTGCAAAGGCTTAATTAAATAAGGTCTGTGGTTCTTTCTGACACCTTGGGAAGGAGAGATACAGCTCAGAAGCGTCAGTTCAGCTTATTTCTTTTGCTCACCTCGTCTCACTGCAACAAAAATTTGGAGCAATGAACTAAAGGGTGTAAGAATAACGGCTAAGCCAGGGCTAAGTTCAGCTCAGGCAGGCAAATCTTTTATTAGACAGACAGTCCCAAAACATGGGAGCAGATGGACCGCAAAGGGGTCCCTTTGATACTTTTAATCTCCTTTTTATTATGGTGTGTGCAAACAAGGCTTGTACCCACCACCAACCATCGATATGGGGCATACGCTCAAGGCTGATTGATACTTGTAAGTTATAGAACAGCAGGCTGTGTTGTTTATGTCCATAATTCTGTTATAATTAAATGTAGAATATTCATTAGCCCTTACTTAGCTCCTAAGTGCCTAAAATTACTTGGAGAAGCGCTGTGCTTGTTTTGTATCCACTGTGTGGCTTCGGGCATCTGTGCAAGAGTTGAAAAGTCTCTGTGGTTATTTTATAGCATATCTGTGAGCTCTCCTGGCTGTCTGCGATGGCATTTAGCGATCAACTTGTATCCCTTTCAGTCAAGCCTCCTCTTGTGCTCATGTCTAACTTCCTACCTAACAACAGTAACAAGTTCTAGCAAGCTAATAGGCACTTGAACTTCCTTTCAAAATTCAGGCCATAGTTTTTGAGAGACCTCCAGTCTGAATTCCTACTGAGGCCACCTCTGTACTCTTCAATACCAGAGCACACCTGCGCGGGGCGGGACTTGTTCTTGTAGGTTACTGGATTACAGGAGTTTCATTCCTCTAGGCTAACAACATAGCTTCTTGCTGGAGTTACTTGTTAAAGGGCTGGCAGGCAGACACCCGTCTAGAGGCTCAGAAGTCCCGGTCTTAAGACTGTCATTACTGCCCAACAGCGAAACGCTACATCCTAGGTCGCATTCCGGGGCCCCACCCTTGGAAACGCCTCTCTGACGTCTGCGCGCCGAGACCTGCCATAGGCCCGCGTCGGAGCCCTGGGCGACGTGTGGCGCGTGGACTCCCATCAGGTCCAGCCCAAGGGGAACCCGGTAGGTGCTTCCAGGCCAGGTTCTGCGCACCTGTCTTTTCCTTCTGCTCAGCTGTCTTCACCTTCCGAGCAAAAGGGGGTATGCGCCTCTCCAAAAAACACGAAACGCAGCGGTGAGCCTAGGATAAGAACAGTCTGAAAAATTAACCTCAAAACAAGAAAGTGCTTGGCACCTTTAAGCTGTTTGTAAGTTCACGTGACCCACTAAGTGCACGGCCCCAGAGGTCACGTGACGGCGCGCGCGTCCTCGCGCAAGGAGAGCCGGCTGGCGCTGTGCGCGCGCCTTCGCCGCTGCCTCCTAGCCCTCCACCGGAGGGTGCGGAGCCGCGGAGTGATCGGGCGAGCGCGGCCGGCTGCGCGTGCGCAGCGAACAGCTGTCACCCAGTGCGGAACAAGTCTCCCAAATTTCCCAAATCTCCCTGGTCCGAAGGCCACCGTTTTGCTTCTCATCTTCCATCTTGGCTGGCAAATCTTGGAGAAGCTCTGTGCAGGGGGAGTTGAAAAGTCTCTGTGGTTATTTTATAGCATATCTGTGAGCTCTCCTGGCTGTCTGCGATGGCATTTAGCGATCAACTTGTATCCCTTTCAGTCAAGCCTCCTCTTGTGCTCATGTCTAACTTCCTACCTAACAACAGTAACAAGTTCTAGCAAGCTAATAGGCACTTGAACTTCCTTTCAAAATTCAGGCCATAGTTTTTGAGAGACCTCCAGTCTGAATTCCTACTGAGGCCACCTCTGTACTCTTCAATACCAGAGCACACCTGCGCGGGGCGGGACTTGTTCTTGTAGGTTACTGGATTACAGGAGTTTCATTCCTCTAGGCTAACAACATAGCTTCTTGCTGGAGTTACTTGTTAAAGGGTTGGCAGGCAGACACCCTTCTAGAGGCTCAGAAGTCCCGGTCTTAAGACTCTGTCATTACTGCCCAACAGCGAAACGCTACATCCTAGGTCGCATTCCGGGGCCCCACCCTTGGAAACGCCTCTCTGACGTCTGCGCGCCGAGACCTGCCATAGGCCCGCGTCGGAGCCCTGGGCGACGTGTGGCGCGTGGACTCCCATCAGGTCCAGCCCAAGGGGAACCCGGTAGGTGCTTCCAGGCCAGGTTCTGCGCACCTGTCTTTTCCTTCTGCTCAGCTGTCTTCACCTTCCGAGCAAAAGGGGGTATGCGCCTCTCCAAAAAACACGAAACGCAGCGGTGAGCCTAGGATAAGAACAGTCTGAAAAATTAACCTCAAAACAAGAAAGTGCTTGGCACCTTTAAGCTGTTTGTAAGTTCACGTGACCCACTAAGTGCACGGCCCCAGAGGTCACGTGACGGCGCGCGCGTCCTCGCGCAAGGAGAGCCGGCTGGCGCTGTGCGCGCGCCTTCGCCGCTGCCTCCTAGCCCTCCACCGGAGGGTGCGGAGCCGCGGAGTGATCGGGCGAGCGCGGCCGGCTGCGCGTGCGCAGCGAACAGCTGTCACCCAGTGCGGAACAAGTCTCCCAAATTTCCCAAATCTCCCTGGTCCGAAGGCCACCGTTTTGCTTCTCATCTTCCTCGTTGGGGTCGTGTCCTCGCCCCCGCCCGCGCGCCAGGTAACCGCTTTTCCGGAGTCTGGGGGATGGGGCCGGTGGGGGGAGGGGCTCGGGCGGTCTTCCCGGCACTGCCCTGCTCCGCGCGGGGCAGCGGGGGGTGCCGGCGTCCGGCGGTGCGGAGACGCGGTGCGGAAGACGCCCGGTCCGCGGCCGCCGTGGCTGTCACGCGAAGAGAGCGGCCGGCCGTGGTCGCAGGGCTGGGAGTCGGGAGCCAGTGACAGCCGGCTCCGGCCCTCATTCGGGTCCTGTCTCTGCGCTCCTCGTTCTACTGGGGACCAAGGGTCTGGGTCGCTCTCGGTGGAGCAGAGGAGCACGCGGGTGGTCCAGGAATGCCGGCTCCTTACCTTTGCTCTTCCAACCCGGTCTGGGCCGGCCTCCGGGGAGGCCGGGCCTGGAGCGCCCCTCGGGGCCATCTCTTCCCTGGGATTATCTCGACTCGTGAAATAAGGGTGAGAGCTCCTCTCCAGACCATCCCACCGTAGGCAGCTAGCCCCTTTCCTGGGTTCGTCCTTAGCCCCTGTGACTGTCCTTGTGGTTTTTCCGGCGTGGGGCCATTTCTTCCTGCAGTGCCTTTAGCCGTGGTGCGGTGTAGACTATGGGTGCTTAATAAATGAGTTGGATCCGGTCGCGTAGAATGCCAGGCAAGGGACCTAGCGTGCGGTGGGAATGTGAAGAAAGGAGCCAGGCAGGCTGGGGCTCCGAGTTCGAGCCTGGGGTTTTCTTTGGGGCTCAGCCAGTGAAACCAGCAGGGCTCGATTCGGATGCTTTCCGGGTGAACTCGGAGCCAGTCTTCCCTTGAGCTTCACCAACGCACGTCTGCAAGGTCGGGCTTTGGTTTTTGTCTGTCTGTTTTTGTCTGGGAGGAGTTTTGTCTGGTTGTACCCCTTAGAGAAGAGGGAACAAACTAGTAGTTGTCAGATTACCCTGCGGGGTGATTTATGAAGAGCTGCTTTCGGGGGCAGCTGATCGGGCGAGCGCGGCCGGCTGCGCGTGCGCAGCGAACAGCTGTCACCCAGTGCGGAACAAGTCTCCCAAATTTCCCAAATCTCCCTGGTCCGAAGGCCACCGTTTTGCTTCTCATCTTCCTCGTTGGGGTCGTGTCCTCGCCCCCGCTCGCGCGCCAGGTAACCGCTTTTCCGGAGTCTGGGGGATGGGGCCGGTGGGGGGAGGGGCTCGGGCGGTCTTCCCGGCACTGCCCTGCTCCGCGCGGGGCAGCGGGGGGTGCCGGCGTCCGGCGGAGCGGAGACGCGGTGCGGAAGACGCCCGGTCCGCGGCCGCCGTGGCTGTCACGCGAAGAGAGCGGCCGGCCATGGTCGCAGGGCTGGGAGTCGGGAGCCAGTGACAGCCGGCTCCGGCCCTCATTCGGGTCCTGTCTCTGCGCTCCTCGTTCTACTGGGGACCAAGGGTCTGGGTCGCTCTCGGTGGAGCAGAGGAGCACGCGGGTGGTCCAGGAATGCCGACTCCTTACCTTTGCTCTTCCAACCCGGTCTGGGCCGGCCTCCGGGGAGGCCGGGCCTGGAGCGCCCCTCGGGGCCATCTCTTCCCTGGGATTATCTCGACTCGTGAAATAAGGGTGAGAGCTCCTCTCCAGACCATCCCACCGTAGGCAGCTAGCCCCTTTCCTGGGTTCGTCCTTAGCCCCTGTGACTGTCCTTGTGGTTTTTCCGGCGTGGGGCCATTTCTTCCTGCAGTGCCTTTAGCCGTGGTGCGGTGTAGACTATGGGTGCTTAATAAATGAGTTGGATCCGGTCGCGTAGAATGCCAGGCAAGGGACCTAGCGTGCGGTGGGAATGTGAAGAAAGGAGCCAGGCAGGCTGGGGCTCCGAGTTCGATCCTGGGGTTTTCTTTGGGGCTCAGCCAGTGAAACCAGCAGGGCTCGATTCGGATGCTTTCCGGGTGAACTCGGAGCCAGTCTTCCCTTGAGCTTCACCAACGCACGTCTGCAAGGTCGGGCTTTGGTTTTTGTCTGTCTGTTTTTGTCTGGGAGGAGTTTTGTCTGGTTGTACCCCTTAGAGAAGAGGGAACAAACTAGTAGTTGTCAGATTACCCTGCGGGGTGATTTATGAAGAGCTGCTTTGGAAGTACAGGTTAAAAGTTGCAGCCGGTCTATCCTTATCCTTGTGGAAGTTTCTTGGTAGGCTTGGTTCACCTCCGTTTAGACCAAACTTTGCCCCATTTCACCCACTTGAATTTGCAGTATTTAAAAATTTTTAGTTTCAAGAATCTCAGCTTCACCGTTTCTTTGGCAACAGTTACAGATATTCTAATATTAAAGTGTCGTGGTTGAAAATTAGTGGCTTTAAATCTTAAAGGTGCATTTTTATCTTGTAGCGCTCAGTCCTTCGTTTTGCTTATTAGTCAGGTTCTCCCACCTTGCTCGTTCCCTCCCAACTCCCCAGACTTTGTTTTGGCATGTATTTCACCGTACTTACGGTTTTTTAGGCCCTCTTTTCTTCCAGTTTAAGGTGTTACAAAAATTTTGCACGTTAGAAAACCCCCCACGAACTTGGCAATGCAATTGAAATCGGATACTTGTTTCTTTTTATTAACATACTTTTGCACGTGCACAATGCTTACAACAGGTGCGTTCCATTGCTGTCATTAATAGTCTGTAAGAATGCACATTTTAAGAGACTGGGAACACATAGTTTTAAATTTTCTTAGACTTAAATTTCAATTTAAGGATGAAAATCTGATATATTGGGTTCTCTTCTGGATAGCTTAATCACCCAGGAGTAGGTTAAGTTTCTCTGGGGCACAGTCTGAATTCTTAGCTTTTCTCATGGTTTTCTTTCTTTCTTTCTTTCTTTTTTTTTTATTCTTTATTTTAAAGGTTTTACAAAGTTTTGTTGTTCACAGACATGTATGTTCCCAGATCAGTCATATGCATATCCCTGGTCCCCACCCCCCCAGCTCCCCCCATCCCACCCCTCTGGACCATCGCCCCATGCCATTGTAAGCACTCCTATTCCCTCTTAGCACAATGACAATAGCTATTTTTCCACACATGACAGTATAGGTTTCCATGTTACTCCCTCCATGCCTCCCCCTCCCTATTTCTTCCCCACAATGTCCCTATGTCTCATGGTTTTCTGATTGCCTATTGACTGTTTTCCTCTACTAGAAAGTTACAACCCTGAGCACAGGTTTTGTGTGTGTCAGTGTATTTTCTTTGTTCTAGTTCCAGCAGTAGTGCCCCAGGTGTTCCAAATACCCTCCTTTTATTTTTTTGTCGCCTCGTCATCGTTTATTTTTCATCCATCTTCACTCTTTGGCCAGTGTGGGTTCCCCATCGCAGCGGCCCCGCCCGCCGCAGAGCACTGGCTCTGGGCGCATGCGCTCCAGAGCGCTCGCTCACAATTGGACACACCGGTCCAGCCTCTCGAAGGCATGGGGGATCCTCCCCGGCCAGGGATAGAACCATTTCCTCCTGCATTGCTAGGCGGATTCCCCACCCACTAGACCACCAGAGAAGCCCCCTACCCTCTTTTTAATAAAAGCTTTATTGAGATATAATGCACATACCGTAAAATCCACCTATTTAATGTGGATTTTTTTCAATGATTTTTATGAATCAAATTGAGCAACGATCTGCACAATGCTTACAACAGGTGCGTTCCATTGCTGTCATTAATAGTCTGTAAGAATGCACATTTTAAGAGACTGGGAACACATAGTTTTAAATTTTCTTAGACTTAAATTTCAATTTAAGGATGAAAATCTGATATATTGGGTTCTCTTCTGGATATCTTAATCACCCAGGAGTAGGTTAAGTTTCTCTGGGGCACAGTCTGAATTCTTAGCTTTTCTCATGGTTTTCTTTCTTTCTTTCTTTCTTTTTTTTTTTATTCTTTATTTTAAAGGTTTTACAAAGTTTTGTTGTTCACAGACATGTATGTTCCCAGATCAGTCATATGCATATCCCTGGTCCCCACCCCCCCAGCTCCCCCCATCCCACCCCTCTGGACCATCGCCCCATGCCATTGTAAGCACTCCTATTCCCTCTTAGCACAATGACAATAGCTATTTTTCCACACATGACAGTATAGGTTTCCATGTTACTCCCTCCATGCCTCCCCCTCCCTATTTCTTCCCCACAATGTCCCTATGTCTCATGGTTTTCTGATTGCCTATTGACTGTTTTCCTCTACTAGAAAGTTACAGCCCTGAGCACAGGTTTTGTGTGTGTCAGTGTATTTTCTTTGTTCTAGTTCCAGCAGTAGTGCCCCAGATGTTCCAAATACCCTCCTTTTATTTTTTTGTCGCCTCGTCATCGTTTATTTTTCATCCATCTTCACTCTTTGACCAGTGTGGGTTCCCCATCGCAGCGGCCCCGCCCGCCGCAGAGCACTGGCTCTGGGCGCATGCGCTCCAGAGCGCTGGCTCACAATTGGACACACCGGTCCAGCCTCTCGAAGGCATGTGGGATCCTCCCCGGCCAGGGATAGAACCATTTCCTCCTGCATTGCTAGGCGGATTCCCCACCCACTAGACCACCAGAGAAGCCCCCTACCCTCTTTTTAATAAAAGCTTTATTGAGATATAATGCACATACCGTAAAATCCACCTATTTAATGTGGATTTTTTTCAATGATTTTTATGAATCAAATTGAGCAACGATCTGCACAATCCATTTTAGAACATTTTTATCTCCTCAGAAAGAATTCCTTTCCATTTGGCAGTTATTGTCCATTTCTTCCTAATCCAATCCCCACCGCAGCCCCTAGGCAGTGACCTACCTACTTTGTGTCTCAATAGGCTTACCTTTTCTGGACTTTCCATATAAATGTTATCATATGATACTTGATCTTTTGTGGCTAGGTTTTTTTCACTTAGCCTAATATTTTCAAAGTCCATTCGTGTTATACCATGTTTCAGTACTTTATTCATTTTTATGAGTAATATTCCATTGTATGGATATGCCACATTTTGTCTGTTCGTTGGTTGATGGGCGTTAGGATTATTTCTGTGGTTTTGTCTATTATAATTAAGGCTGCTATGAACATTCATAAACTTTTTTTTTTTTTTGAGCCACTTCTATTGGTCTTTCATTTATTTCCATTTTTGTTCTTTTGGCCTGTGTGGGCCTCCCATCGCAGTGGCCTCTCTTACTGCAGAGCACCGGCTCTGGGCGCATGTGCTCCAGAGCTCTGGCTCAGTAGTGGGACACATCGGTCCAGCCGCTCCACAGCACGTGGGATCTTCCTAGGCCAGGGATCGAACCGGCACCCCTTGCACTACAAGGCGGTGTCCTTACCCACTGGACCACCAGGGAAGCCCCATGAACTGCTTTTTGTATGGATGTATTTAAACATTTTTAAAATTAAGTTACTCTTGGATATATAACTAGTAGTGGAATTGCTGGATTAGACATTTTCTCTTGAATGTGTGAATGAGCAAGTAGGGATAGTACTATTGAGAGATACTTTCTTCAAGCCTTTGAGGGGCCTGTATTGACTCTTTCCTGTTCTTCCAAGGAAAGACCACTTCTTAGAGGCAGAATTCTGTGTATGTGGCTTAGTCTTGAGTACAGTGCTATGTTTTTCTTGTGTGTATATCATTAAGATCGTCCCTTTCTGTTAGCCCAGTGTTTTTTCATATGTAATAATCATAATGATTATTTCCTTGATACCGATTTATTGTATATTTATTAGAGATACAATAAAATAGGTACATTCTGTGCTATCATTAAACTAATGCAGTCTTTCGATTTTTAAAAAATTTCTATTTTCTTTTTTTTGGTAATGTGCATATTTAATGCTTCTCTCCCTACCTTCATTTCTTTTCAATAGACCCAGCCTTTTTTCATTTCTAAAGTGAGTTTCTTGGGAGTTGTGACATAGTTGAAGTCACTATATTTTCTTTATCCTTAGCAATCTAGAAGATTTTATGGAGCCTAAAATATAAATTTAAAATATTGGATTATTCTCTTTCCCCTGCAGCTTCACCCTCAAGTCTCCTCCCTGCAAATTCCCCTGTGCCCCTATTGTTTATACCCTTTGGGAGAAGCTATTGATAATCTGAGGTCACATTGCAGAGGGCCTAATCTTTTCCCTACCTGAGCAATTGTGACAGTCCTTTTGAGAAGTATATCTACTTGGCTTCTCTTTCAGTGGCCTCACGTTTTGGGGTCTTTCATTTATTTCCATTTTTGTTCTTTTGGCCTGTGTGGGCCTCCCATCGCAGTGGCCTCTCTTACTGCAGAGCACCGGCTCTGGGCGCATGTGCTCCAGAGCTCTGGCTCAGTAGTGGGACACATCGGTCCAGCCGCTCCACAGCACGTGGGATCTTCCTAGGCCAGGGATCGAACCGGCACCCCTTGCACTACAAGGCGGTGTCCTTACCCACTGGACCACCAGGGAAGCCCCATGAACTGCTTTTTGTATGGATGTATTTAAACATTTTTAAAATTAAGTTACTCTTGGATATATAACTAGTAGTGGAATTGCTGGATTAGACATTTTCTCTTGAATGTGTGAATGAGCAAGTAGGGATAGTACTATTGAGAGATACTTTCTTCAAGCCTTTGAGGGGCCTGTATTGACTCTTTCCTGTTCTTCCAAGGAAAGACCACTTCTTAGAGGCAGAATTCTGTGTATGTGGCTTAGTCTTGAGTACAGTGCTATGTTTTTCTAGTGTGTATATCATTAAGATCGTCCCTTTCTGTTAGCCCAGTGTTTTTTCATATGTAATAATCATAATGATTATTTCCTTGATACCGATTTATTGTATATTTATTAGAGATACAATAAAATAGGTACATTCTGTGCTATCATTAAACTAATGCAGTCTTTCGATTTTTTAAAAATTTCTATTTTCTTTTTTTTGGTAATGTGCATATTTAATGCTTCTCTCCCTACCTTCATTTCTTTTCAATAGACCCAGTCTTTTTTCATTTCTAAAGTGAGTTTCTTGGGAGTTGTGACATAGTTGAAGTCACTATATTTTCTTTATCCTTAGCAATCTAGAAGATTTTATGGAGCCTAAAATATAAATTTAAAATATTGGATTATTCTCTTTCCCCTGCAGCTTCACCCTCAAGTCTCCTCCCTGCAAATTCCCCTGTGCCCCTATTGTTTATACCCTTTGGGAGAAGCTATTGATAATCTGAGGTCACATTGCAGAGGGCCTAATCTTTTCCCTACCTGAGCAATTGTGACAGTCCTTTTGAGAAGTATATCTACTTGGCTTCTCTTTCAGTGGCCTCACGTGTTCTTTCCCTGAGGATCAAGTTCTCTCAGCTCAGCCAGACTCCTCTCTCTCCACAGGGCCTTGGCTGGTTGGGGCTCCGTACCTGTCTCACATTCTTGTTCCTTCTGCTGCAACTCCTACTGGAGCAGTCTGTGCTTGTTTTGTCTTCTTAATCTTATCCTTCAGGTAGCTCAGCTCAGTTGTCACTTTAAATTAGTCTTTCCTAAATCCTATACTAGCCATAGTGTTGTTCTGTAATCTCATTTCCAGACGTAGACAGTTAAACACCATCATTTGTGTGTCACTCTTTCCTTTCTATCCCATGTATGTGCAGAAAAAGTTTCACGTGAAATATTGAAAGTGGCTACTTGTGGGCGATGGGAGTATGGTTAATTTGTCTCCTTTGTGTACATGTGCGTCTTTGTATTTTTCTCCTCTGTATCAGTAGGATCTTTGTGAACAGGAAAAAAACCCAAACTGTGTTTATAAGAAAATCTGTTTTTGAATAAACCATGTTTATTATTAGACTTTAGAGGAAAAAGAAAAATAATCAGTAGTTGCCATTTTAACCTTTTTTTGTTTTGTTTTAATAACCTCCACGAGATTTTACTATAGCTTTTGAACATCAAGGTTTTATTACATTTTGATTCTTTCTCTTATCTAGGGACTTCTAGGAATTGGTGGGTTGCCTGGGGGTGATCTTCCTTAGAAGACTGAAACTGATTCTTAGGAAACAGAATTCAGTATCTGTTTGGGTATGAGAGCTGAGTTTGTGTTAAATAACTCATTTCCCTTTTTCACCCCTGAGAAATATCCTTAATTATACATTTGTATGTTTCATAGTAGAGTTTTTCCTCTCAGAATTGTTTATTATTTGTGGCATTTGTCTTATTTTTGTTGGATGGTTTATTTTGCCTAGTAGTGAGTACTTCTCTTCAGTAGATAACACCTACTCAGTGCCATGCGCTGTGTTAGGGAGCATATTGTGAACTCAACAGACAAGTGATTCCTTACTATTTAATGAAAGAGGGTTATTGTTATTATTAGTTTTATACCAAAAGCATTTTTATCGGGGCATAGCCAATTAACAATTTTGTTATAGTTTCAGGTGAACAGTGAAGGGGCTTGGCCATACATATACATGTATCCGTTCTCCTCCAAACCCCCCTCCCATCCAGGATGGTACATAACATTAAGAGAGTTTCATGTGCTGTACAATAGATTTTTGTTGGTTATCCATTTCAAACATGGCAGTGTATATTTGACTTTTCCAGAGTCCCCAACCAACCCCTCCCTCCTGTAACCATGAGTTCTGTTACTAAGTTTGTGAGTGGTAAGGATTATTTTGAATATGACTGTTTAATTACATTGTTGCTCTATTTTTTATCTATCCCATGTGGCTACTTCTGACAGTTAAACACCATCATTTGTGTGTCACTCTTTCCTTTCTATCCCGATGTGCAGAAAAGTTTCACGTGAAATATTGAAAGTGGCTACTTTGGGCGATGGGAGTATGGTTAATTTGTCTCCTTTGTGTACATGTGCGTCTTTGTATTTTTCTCCTCTGTATCAGTAGGATCTTTGTGAACAGGAAAAAAACCCAAACTGTGTTTATAAGAAAATCTGTTTTTGAATAAACCATGTTTATTATTAGACTTTAGAGGAAAAAGAAAAATAATCAGTAGTTGCCATTTTAACCTTTTTTTGTTTTGTTTTAATAACCTCCACGAGATTTTACTATAGCTTTTGAACATCAAGGTTTTATTACATTTTGATTCTTTCTCTTATCTAGGGACTTCTAGGAATTGGTGGGTTGCCTGGGGGTGATCTTCCTTAGAAGACTGAAACTGATTCTTAGGAAACAGAATTCAGTATCTGTTTGGGTATGAGAGCTGAGTTTGTGTTAAATAACTCATTTCCCTTTTTCACCCCTGAGAAATATCCTTAATTATACATTTGTATGTTTCATAGTAGAGTTTTTCCTCTCAGAATTGTTTATTATTTGTGGCATTTGTCTTATTTTTGTTGGATGGTTTATTTTGCCTAGTAGTGAGTACTTCTCTTCAGTAGATAACACCTACTCAGTGCCATGCGCTGTGTTAGGGAGCATATTGTGAACTCAACAGACAAGTGATTCCTTACTATTTAATGAAAGAGGGTTATTGTTATTATTAGTTTTATACCAAAAGCATTTTTATCGGGGCATAGCCAATTAACAATTTTGTTATAGTTTCAGGTGAACAGTGAAGGGGCTTGGCCATACATATACATGTATCCGTTCTCCTCCAAACCCCCCTCCCATCCAGGATGGTACATAACATTAAGAGAGTTTCATGTGCTGTACAATAGATTTTTGTTGGTTATCCATTTCAAACATGGCAGTGTATATTTGACTTTTCCAGAGTCCCCAACCAACCCCTCCCTCCTGTAACCATGAGTTCTGTTACTAAGTTTGTGAGTGGTAAGGATTATTTTGAATATGACTGTTTAATTACATTGTTGCTCTATTTTTAGATAGGTAGTGGTTTCAGCTACTTTGGTTTTTATGAATTGCTGTTCCATAGAGACTTTAAAAATTTTTAAATTTAATAGTTATTTTATATTGGAGTTTAGTTGACTTACGTTGTATAAGTTTCAGGTGTACAGCAGTGTGATTCAGTTATATATAGCTTTTTTGTTTTCAGATTCTTTTCCCATGTAGGTTATTACAGACTGTTGAGTAGAGTTCTCTGTGCTGTACAATTATGTGTGTGTGTGTGTGTGTGTGTGTATGCTCAGTCATGTCTGTTGCCTTGCAATCCATAGACTGTGGCCTGCCAGGCCTCTCTGTCCTTGGGGTTCTCCAGGCAAGAATCTTCCTGACTCAGATTGAACCCATGTCTTTTGTATCTCTTGCATTGCTCTTTACCACTGGGGCTGCCTGGGAAGTCCTTAGGTCCTTGTTGATTATTAGTTATATGATAGTGTGTATGTTAATCCCAACCTCTTAATTTATCCATCCCTGCTTTTCACCTTTATAAGTTTATTTTCTTAGGCTGTGACCAAGAATCTTTAAAATTTATTCTAGCTTCTTCTAGTTTGTATTATACATTGCTCTGGGTAAATACTCAAGGAGCAGAATAATGGTTTTGGTGATGACTTCCTTTTTTGTATTTCTATCCAGTTTTAGTTATTAATTTGGCATCTCTACTTGTTAAATGTAATAGGCCAAACTTTGATCTTTTCTCACAGCTCTGGTCCTCTGAGTTTTTCATACGTCTCACCTCATTTCAGCATTAGCTTGGAGAACCTGAGAGAGTTATCCCAGACACCGGATCGCTCGGTCCTTGCTTTCATACCATCACCAAACCTTGTCATTTCTGCTTAGATCAGTCTTCTAGTCTCCACCGGGTACCATTTCTGTGTCCACTCCAGCTCCCTTGATATCTTTTCTCTACTCAGTAATCTTTTAAAATGCAAATTGTATCATTGTAATGGATCTCAGGACATTTAAAATTCCTGTATTATCTCTTCCTACCCCAGGCTGCTCCCTAAGCCTTTATTTAGAGGGTTCTACCTTTCTGTCCACTGCTTTCATTTACTCAGTTTGTACAGGCCTTTGCTGAAAGTCCCATTTTCTTCGTTTTTTTTTTTTAAGATTTATGCAATTAATTTTTGTTTGGCTGTGGTGAGTGTTTGTTGCGGCACATAATCTGTCTCTAGTTGCAGAGAGCAGGGGCTGCTTTTTGTTGTGATATGCAGGCGTCTAGTAGTGGCAGCTTCTCCTAGAGGAGCACAGGCCCTAGGAGCATGGGCTTCAGTAGTTGTGGTACACCGGCTTGGTTGCCCCATGTATGTGGGATTTTCAGACCGGAGATTGAACTGGTATCTCTTGCATTGCAGGGCAGATTCTTATCCATTGCTCCACCAGGGGAGTCCCTGAAAGTGCTATTATTCCACCAGGCAGATTTTCCTTCCCGCTTGCTTCCTTTCCAAGTACATCTTTCTGGTCTCTGCTTGAATGCAGTTTCTCAGTCCTGACCTGTCACCCTACCTCTTTCCCAGTCTAAATCAGCTCCCCTAATGATAACCAATCTTAATTTAACTTGTCCTTCCATAACACTTAGCTGTTTATAATCTTCTATTTCTGTGGTTCTTTGGTAGTTTGTTTCTAATCTGAAAGAATTCTACAGTGGCAGGGACCAGGTATTTTTATTCACTTATATCACACTAGCACGCTCTTGTCTCACCAGCGCTATAGTACAGGTGCTCTGTAAACCTTTGTTATACAAATTAATGGCATTTACATATATGAAAAAATCAAGGAAATTAAAATCAGGCATACATTTTAACCATCCTTATCTCCCATCCCACACACATATATAAAACTGAAACAAAAATTTCACAAAGTAGTAGTTTGCTGTATTTGCTGTACTCTGTTATTTTCTGTTGTTCTGTTTCACATACTATAAAAATATTGATCTGACCAACTGAATCAGGTAGACCTGCAGATTGCAGTTTGAATAGCAGAGGTCTGAGGCAGTCCTAGGAAAACGCTTTATTTCCATTAGCCCTGCTGTGTGTTCTCAGTCTTGTCTGATGAATTATAGCTTTAAATACTAGCCCCACAGCCCCCTACACACGTTTCCAAATTAGGTATTGTTGACAACTAGTTTTTCTTAAACGTTCTGACCTGATCTTAAAGGAGTTGCTTAAAGTCAGGTTGAGAACAGTCTACACCTGACTTATTTGGGGTCTTCTCAGTTTGTACAGGCCTTTGCTGAAAGTCCCATTTTCTTCGTTTTTTTTTAAGATTTATGCAATTAATTTTGTTTGGCTGTGGTGAGTGTTTGTTGCACATAATCTGTCTCTAGTTGCAGAGAGCAGGGGCTGCTTTTTGTTGTGATATGCAGGCGTCTAGTAGTGGCAGCTTCTCCTAGAGGAGCACAGGCCCTAGGAGCATGGGCTTCAGTAGTTGTGGTACACCGGCTTGGTTGCCCCATGTATGTGGGATTTTCAGACCGGAGATTGAACTGGTATCTCTTGCATTGCAGGGCAGATTCTTATCCATTGCTCCACCAGGGGAGTCCCTGAAAGTGCTATTATTCCACCAGGCAGATTTTCCTTCCCGCTTGCTTCCTTTCCAAGTACATCTTTCTGGTCTCTGCTTGAATGCAGTTTCTCAGTCCTGACCTGTCACCCTACCTCTTTCCCAATCTAAATCAGCTCCCCTAATGATAACCAATCTTAATTTAACTTGTCCTTCCATAACACTTAGCTGTTTATAATCTTCTATTTCTGTGGTTCTTTGGTAGTTTGTTTCTAATCTGAAAGAATTCTACAGTGGCAGGGACCAGGTATTTTTATTCACTTATATCACACTAGCACGCTCTTGTCTCACCAGCGCTATAGTACAGGTGCTCTGTAAACCTTTGTTATACAAATTAATGGCATTTACATATATGAAAAAATCAAGGAAATTAAAATCAGGCATACATTTTAACCATCCTTATCTCCCATCCCACACACATATATAAAACTGAAACAAAAATTTCACAAAGTAGTAGTTTGCCGTATCTGCTGTACTCTGTTATTTTCTGTTGTTCTGTTTCACATACTATAAAAATATTGATCTGACCAACTGAATCAGGTAGACCTGCAGATTGCAGTTTGAATAGCAGAGGTCTGAGGCAGTCCTAGGAAAACGCTTTATTTCCATTAGCCCTGCTGTGTGTTCTCAGTCTTGTCTGATGAATTATAGCTTTAAATACTAGCCCCACAGCCCCCTACACACGTTTACAAATTAGGTATTGTTGACAACTAGTTTTTCTTAAACGTTCTGACCTGATCTTAAAGGAGGGTTGCTTAAAGTCAGGTTGAGAACAGTCTACACCTGACTTATTGGGGTCTTCTCTTCCAGGTTTTTCTGGGCCATTATTAGCCAGCACTCTTCCACCGTGCTTCCCTGAGCTCATTTCAGGGGTGTTTTAAGGCTAGCCACTCATCAGTTTTGTTTTCTCAATTTGTTACAAACCAACAACAGCAACAATTCCAGAAATGAAAGCATAGAAATCAAGGCAAACCAGTAAGTATTTGTGAATGTGGGAATTAAGGAGCCTGGCTGTCACGGGAATCATGACGTTCAGTGTATCACTAGAGCTGATCTTAGGGCTGTGATTCTCATTTGCTCACTTTTCAAAACTGCTAGGAAAGAACTTGGTGCTGTTTAGCCCCACCATGAAATACAGATCTCTTCTCTATTTTGCTCACTTAAATAATGGAAATAACCTAAGTGTCTGGCACACAGGGGTATTTTAACTCAACTCCGTGCCGTGTATTCCTAACTTGAAAGATGATTTTAACACATTAGGAAGTTACAAACATTCTTTGTTTAGTGAAAAAATAAAGCAGTATGTAAAATTGTATACATTGTATGATCCCAGTTGTGTTTAAACATGTTTATAAATGTGTATATGTCTAGGAAAAATACACTGGAATGTTAGCTTGGTGGTGGGATTACTGTTTTCCTTCATTCAAAAATCGTTCTTAAGAGTGAACATTATTATATTTATCGTAAGGAAGGCTCAGTTGACAAAACAAATTTCCTATACATTACCATATATTTACAAATAGGAAAAATGTTTTTATAAAAATGAGAGGCCAGGTTTCATGTGACTGCATTTTGGCAGCTCCTGTCCGTGTGATATACAAAATCTTAAACTGCACAGTGATCTAGATCATTCACTACGTCCTAGGAAAACGCTTTATTTCCATTAGCCCTGCTGTGTGTTCTCAGTCTTGTCTGATGAATTATAGCTTTAAATACTAGCCCCACAGCCCCCTACACACGTTTACAAATTAGGTATTGTTGACAACTAGTTTTTCTTAAACGTTCTGACCTGATCTTAAAGGGGGGTTGCTTAAAGTCAGGTTGAGAACAGTCTACACCTGACTTATTGGGGTCTTCTCTTCCAGGTTTTTCTGGGCCATTATTAGCCAGCACTCTTCCACCGTGCTTCCCTGAGCTCATTTCAGGGGTGTTTTAAGGCTAGCCACTCATCAGTTTTGTTTTCTCAATTTGTTACAAACCAACAACAGCAACAATTCCAGAAATGAAAGCATAGAAATCAAGGCAAACCAGTAAGTATTTGTGAATGTGGGAATTAAGGAGCCTGGCTGTCACGGGAATCATGACGTTCAGTGTATCACTAGAGCTGATCTTAGGGCTGTCATTCTCATTTGCTCACTTTTCAAAACTGCTAGGAAAGAACTTGGTGCTGTTTAGCCCCACCATGAAATACAGATCTCTTCTCTATTTTGCTCACTTAAATAATGGAAATAACCTAAGTGTCTGGCACACAGGGGTATTTTAACTCAACTCCGTGCCGTGTATTCCTAACTTGAAAGATGATTTTAACACATTAGGAAGTTACAAACATTCTTTGTTTAGTGAAAAAATAAAGCAGTATGTAAAATTGTATACATTGTATGATCCCAGTTGTGTTTAAACATGTTTATAAATGTGTATATGTCTAGGAAAAATACACTGGAATGTTAGCTTGGTGGTGGGATTACTATTTTCCTTCATTCAAAAATCGTTCTTAAGAGTGAACATTATTATATTTATCGTAAGGAAGGCTCAGTTGACAAAACAAATTTCCTATACATTACCATATATTTACAAATAGGAAAAATGTTTTTATAAAAATGAGAGGCCAGGTTTCATGTGACTGCATTTTGGCAGCTCCTGTCCGTGTGATATACAAAATCTTAAACTGCACAGTGATCTACATATCTGCTCATAGCTTGCAAATTTTTCCATTTCTAAGTTATCACAGTTTACTAAGATTTGTTTTTCATCTTTTATTTTGCTGAAATCTCTCCCTCTTGTGCTCAAGCATGTTGATAGTGAATGTTATAGTTAGGCACTTATAATTGGCACTTATAGTTGCCTTATAGCTCGATAATTTAGAAAGTTCTACATTAAACCCTGCTGTCTAGCATGAGTCGAAGGGATGGCACAGGGTTTTGGGTGAATTAGGGTGTATACAGATGATGTCCCTCTGTTAAATTTGGAACATGTCTAGTTATGCTAACGCTGACACTAGTTAGTAGGACTTACAAACCAAATTGAAGGAAACATATAGTGATAGTTTAAATGTATAATCATTAGTAAAATTTCCCAAAGCTGTATTTAAAATTATTTAGGCCTTTAGCACTCATGTCTTAGTAGATTAAATATTTGAAAAAATATTTGATAGCAGTACAAAATAGATATTCTAAATGTTGGCTTACTGTTTACTAGAAAAAGAATAGGAAAAGTTTGAAGTTAGAAATGTCAAAGTGAGGACAGTTGGCTGGACCGATAGGACCTTTTGGGGGTGTGTGAGTGTGTGTATGCACTTGTGTGTGTTTGTGTGAGAGTGACAGCACTTGTGGGGGATTTCATATTCCTGTTCTCACTTTCAGGATTGCAGAAATTGAACTTTCCGCAGTGATCCACAGTATGTCAGGTGTTGGAGGACTGAGGTCCTTAGTGTCACTCCCTAATCACACTCACAGGAAGAGCCAGTACTAGACTCAGTGCGTGAATACTTTCAGTTACAAACATTCTTTGTTTAGTGAAAAAATAAAGCAGTATGTAAAATTGTATACATTGTATGATAAACAAAAGCTGAAAATGTTAGCTTGGTGGTGGGATTACTTTTTCCTTCATTCAAAAATCGTTCTTAAGAGTGAACATTATTATATTTATCGTAAGGAAGGCTCAGTTGACAAAACAAATTTCCTATACATTACCATATATTTACAAATAGGAAAAATGTTTTTATAAAAATGAGAGGCCAGGTTTCATGTGACTGCATTTTGGCAGCTCCTGTCCGTGTGATATACAAAATCTTAAACTGCACAGTGATCTACATATCTGCTCATAGCTTGCAAATTTTTCCATTTCTAAGTTATCACAGTTTACTAAGATTTGTTTTTCATCTTTTATTTTGCTGAAATCTCTCCCTCTTGTGCTCAAGCATGTTGATAGTGAATGTTATAGTTAGGCACTTATAATTGGCACTTATAGTTGCCTTATAGCTCGATAATTTAGAAAGTTCTACATTAAACCCTGCTGTCTAGCATGAGTCGAAGGGATGGCACAGGGTTTTGGGTGAATTAGGGTGTATACAGATGATGTCCCTCTGTTAAATTTGGAACATGTCTAGTTATGCTAACGCTGACACTAGTTAGTAGGACTTACAAACCAAATTGAAGGAAACATATAGTGATAGTTTAAATGTATAATCATTAGTAAAATTTCCCAAAGCTGTATTTAAAATTATTTAGGCCTTTAGCACTCATGTCTTAGTAGATTAAATATTTGAAAAAATATTTGATAGCAGTACAAAATAGATATTCTAAATGTTGGCTTACTGTTTACTAGAAAAAGAATAGGAAAAGTTTGAAGTTAGAAATGTCAAAGTGAGGACAGTTGGCTGGACCGATAGGACCTTTTGGGGGTGTGTGAGTGTGTGTATGCACTTGTGTGTGTTTGTGTGAGAGTGACAGCACTTGTGGGGGATTTCATATTCCTGTTCTCACTTTCAGGATTGCAGAAATTGAACTTTCCGCAGTGATCCACAGTATGTCAGGTGTTGGAGGACTGAGGTCCTTAGTGTCACTCCCTAATCACACTCACAGGAAGAGCCAGTACTAGACTCAGTGCGTGAATATTTGTTCTTCAGGGCTCTTTCTAGAAAGTGTGGCCTGTGGGAAAGCAGACATTACTTGGAGATAGGCAGGTCCTGAAAGTGGAGGTGGGTGGTAGTGAGGCATCATCTGGATGCATAGTTTTCACCTGATGGGCTTCTCTTGACCCTTAGATGTACTCACTCCTTTTCATCAGAACATCCTTCCCGCAGGTGTATTTTTGCTATTGAAGAATTTTAAAGAAGAAAACAAATTCCTTCATTTTGACTCTCTGTCTTTTAACTTTTTTTCTTTTTTTAAAAATTTTGGCCTCTTTTATTGATGCTTTATTTATTTATTTTCATCCATCTTTAGTATTTGGCCTGTGTGGGCCTCCCATTGCAGTGGACCCCTCAGTGCAGAGCACCTGCTCTGGATGCATGCACTCCAGAGTGCTGGCTTGCAATTGGACACACCAGTCTAGATGCTCTGCAGCTCGTGGGATCCTCCTAGGCCAGGGATCGAACCATTGCAGTGCAAGGTGAACTCTTCACCAACTGGACCACCAGGGAAGCCCTTAACTTTTTTTTTCCCCACTAGACATTTAACTTCTAGTCCTGAGGACATCCCTTTTTTCTCTGATTGAACATCAGTCTTGTTGCTTTGGTTCTGTTTTAGGATCCATCAAGTACTCAGCAAGGTTGTAAGCATCCCTTTGACTGGAGGCTAGTGGTACTGTTGAGGCTTATTCCTCCCCCATCCCCTCATCCCCCCACTGGTAGCTTATCTCATTTATTTTATTTTGATTTAATTTTCAAAGGGAATCTTCACCTGAAATTTGAGCACTATACTGAGAACTCTCAGTATACAACATTCAGGCAGCTTTCATTAGCAGGAAGAATCTGAGGACAGTTGGCTGGACCGATAGGACCTTTGGGGTGTGTGGTGTGTATGCACTTGTGTGTGTTTGTGTGAGAGTGACAGCACTTGTGGGGGATTTCATATTCCTGTTCTCACTTTCAGGATTGCAGAAATTGAACTTTCCGCAGTGATCCACAGTATGTCAGGTGTTGGAGGACTGAGGTCCTTAGTGTCACTCCCTAATCACACTCACAGGAAGAGCCAGTACTCAGACTCAGTGCGTGAATATTTGTTCTTCAGGGCTCTTTCTAGAAAGTGTGGCCTGTGGGAAAGCAGACATTACTTGGAGATAGGCAGGTCCTGAAAGTGGAGGTGGGTGGTAGTGAGGCATCATCTGGATGCATAGTTTTCACCTGATGGGCTTCTCTTGACCCTTAGATGTACTCACTCCTTTTCATCAGAACATCCTTCCCGCAGGTGTATTTTTGCTATTGAAGAATTTTAAAGAAGAAAACAAATTCCTTCATTTTGACTCTCTGTCTTTTAACTTTTTTTCTTTTTTTTAAAATTTTGGCCTCTTTTATTGATGCTTTATTTATTTATTTTCATCCATCTTTAGTATTTGGCCTGTGTGGGCCTCCCATTGCAGTGGACTCCTCAGTGCAGAGCACCTGCTCTGGATGCATGCACTCCACAGTGCTGGCTTGCAATTGGACACACCAGTCTAGATGCTCTGCAGCTCGTGGGATCCTCCTAGGCCAGGGATCGAACCATTGCAGTGCAAGGTGAACTCTTCACCAACTGGACCACCAGGGAAGCCCTTAACTTTTTTTTTTCCCCACTAGACATTTAACTTCTAGTCCTGAGGACATCCCTTTTTTCTCTGATTGAACATCAGTCTTGTTGCTTTGGTTCTGTTTTAGGATCCATCAAGTACTCAGCAAGGTTGTAAGCATCCCTTTGACTGGAGGCTAGTGGTACTGTTGAGGCTTATTCCTCCCCCATCCCCTCATCCCCCCACTGGTAGCTTATCTCATTTATTTTATTTTGATTTAATTTTCACAGGGAATCTTCACCTGAAATTTGAGCACTATACTGAGAACTCTCAGTATACAACATTCAGGCAGCTTTCATTAGCAGGAAGAATCTGGCCCTGAGATATGGAAATTCATTTTTCATTTCTTTTTGATAATTTTATTTGCTTTTATTTATTTAAAAAAAATTTTAATGTACATATATGTTAAAGAAATATTTATTATTTTAATGCAATGCAAGGTATGCCACAAGTCATAAAATTGAGAAAGTATAAATGGGTAAAAAGTACATATTCTCTCCTTTGGCCATCAGATAGACAGTTTCCTCTTATTGGTCAGCCATCTTTTTTTTCTTGGCCACTTCTATTGATCTTTCATTTATCTATTTCCATCCATCTCTGCTCCTCGGCCTGCATGGGCCTCCCATCGCGATGGCCTCTCCTGTCGCAGAGCACCGGCTCTGGGCACATGTGCTCCAGAACCCTGGCTTAGTAGCTGGACATATTGGTCCAGCTGCTCTGTGGCATGTGGGATTCTCCCAGGCCAGGGATTGAACTGGCGCCCTTTGTACTGCAAGGCGGTGTCCTTACCCATTGGACCACCAGGGAACCCCCTGGTCAGCCATCTTTTTTTTTTTTTTTTTAAACCTTTATTTTACTTTTAACTTTTACAGAGTTTTGTTGTTTACAGACATGCATGTTCCCAGATCAGTCACATGTATATCCCCCCCTTCCCACCCCTCCCAACCATCACACAGCACCCCTGAAGGATCCCCTTTTCTCACATAGCAATGGCTAGAGTTTTCTTCAATTATGATAGTACAGGCCTGCATGCTACTCAGCCGTCTTTAAAACTGTTGCTTTTAGGGCTTTCCAGGCATATTCTGTGTATTCTTTATATGATAATCTGTACAATCACATGGGGCTTGCTCAGTGGGTATAGAATCCACCTGCAATGCAGGAGATGCAGGATATGGAGGTTTGAGCCCTGGGTGGGAGAGATCCCCTGGAGGAGGGCATGGTAACCCATGCCAGTATTCTTGCCTTGAGAATCCATGGACAGAGGAGCCTGGCAGGTTACAGTCCATGAGGTGGAAGTGACTGAGCACATGCATGCTCATACGAGCATATGGAGCTTCCCTGGAGACCCAGTGGTAAAGACTCCACCTACCAAAGGAGGAGATGTGGGTTCAGTCCCCTGGGTCTGGAAGATCCCCTGGAGAAGGGAATGACAACCCACTCCACTATTCTTACCTGGGAGATTCCATGGACAGAGGACCTGGCGGGTTACAGTCCATGGGGCTATAGAGCAGGACATGGCTTAGTGACTAAATAACAGATACAAGCATAATATTCATGTGTATATTTTTTTACACAAATGGTGTATCTATACTTTTTTATTTTGAGTGTTTTTTTTTCATTTAACTGGGTACCTTAGGTATGACATTCCCTGCCACCGAGTTTTATCGAGATATGATTGACTCATAGCACTACATAAATTTAAGGTGTTCTGCATAATGATTTGACTTAACCTGCATCATGAAATGATTGCAATAATTTTAGTAAACATCAGTCATTTCATATAGATACAATGTTAAAGAAATAGAAAAAAAATTTTCCCTGTGGTGAAACTCTTAGGATTTACTCCCTTGTCAGCTTTCATATATAATGTACAGCAATGTTAATTATCTTTATCATGTTGTACATAATATGCCTAGTATCTTGTAACTGAAAACTTGTACCTTTTGACTGTTTTCATCTAGTTTCTCCTACTCCATCCCTTTATTTTACTTTTAACTTTTACAGAGTTTTGTTGTTTACAGACATGCATGTTCCCAGATCAGTCACATGTATATCCCCCCCTTCCCACCCCTCCCAACCATCACACAGCACCCCTGAAGGATCCCCTTTTCTCACATAGCAATGGCTAGAGTTTTCTTCAATTATGATAGTACAGGCCTGCATGCTACTCAGCCGTCTTTAAAACTGTTGCTTTTAGGGCTTTCCAGGCATATTCTGTGTATTCTTTATATGATAATCTGTACAATCACATGGGGCTTGCTCAGTGGGTATAGAATCCACCTGCAATGCAGGAGATGCAGGATATGGAGGTTTGAGCCCTGGGTGGGAGAGATCCCCTGGAGGAGGGCATGGTAACCCATGCCAGTATTCTTGCCTTGAGAATCCATGGACAGAGGAGCCTGGCAGGTTACAGTCCATGAGGTGGAAGTGACTGAGCACATGCATGCTCATACGAGCATATGGAGCTTCCTGGAGACCCAGTGGTAAAGACTCCACCTACCAAAGGAGGAGATGTGGGTTCAGTCCCCTGGGTCTGGAAGATCCCCTGGAGAAGGGAATGACAACCCACTCCACTATTCTTACCTGGGAGATTCCATGGACAGAGGACCTGGCGGGTTACAGTCCATGGGGCTATAGAGTAGGACATGGCTTAGTGACTAAATAACAGATACAAGCATAATATTCATGTGTATATTTTTTTACACAAATGGTGTATCTATACTTTTTTATTTTGAGTGTTTTTTTTTCATTTAACTGGGTACCTTAGGTATGACATTCCCTGCCACCGAGTTTTATCGAGATATGATTGACTCATAGCACTACATAAATTTAAGGTGTTCTGCATAATGATTTGACTTAACCTGCATCATGAAATGATTGCAATAATTTTAGTAAACATCAGTCATTTCATATAGATACAATGTTAAAGAAATAGAAAAAAAATTTTCCCTGTGGTGAAACTCTTAGGATTTACTCCCTTGTCAGCTTTCATATATAATGTACAGCAATGTTAATTATCTTTATCATGTTGTACATAATATGCCTAGTATCTTGTAACTGAAAACTTGTACCTTTTGACTGTTTTCATCTAGTTTCTCCTCTCCATCCCTTTGGATGAGATTTTAAAAATACAAATATATATAGAGCTTCTTTTTTTAAAAATTATTGTACAATATAGCATTGTATATATGTATGATAATTTATTTAACCAGTGTGGTATTGAGAGTTATTTAGGTTCCTATACTGTGATCTATTTACATATGATTACCTCAAGTAAAAAAAAATTACTATTTATTTGGCTGTGTTGTGCCTTAATTGCATCATGAAGGATCTTGTGGCATGTGGACTTGAGTTTTGTGTGCAGGCTTAGTTCCTCCTTGGCATGTGAGATCTTAGTTCCCTGAGCTGGGATCAGACCTCTGCCCTCTGCATTGCAAAGTGGATTCTTAACCACAGGACCACCAGTGAAGTACCATATATATGTGTCTGTATGTGTATAAAAGAAATGAATCAGATTTACAGCTTATTTTCTAAATTTTTAAATTTATTTATTTGTTTATTTATGGCTCCATTGGGTCTTCATTGCGGCTTAGGTCTTGCTCTAGTTTGGGCGAGTGGGGGCTACTCTCTGAGCTGTGTGGGCTTCTCATTGTGGTGGCTTCTCTTGTTGTGGAGCTTGGGCTCTAGACTGCGTGGATTTCAGTGGTTGTGGCTTGTGGGCTTAGTTGCTCCTTGGGATGTGGGATTTTTCGTGGATCAGGGGTCCAACCGGTTTCTCTGGCGTTAGCAGGCAGACTCTTTATCTCTGAGCCACCAGGGAAGCCCTATATTTTTTAGAACTTTTTTTTTTCATTATTTAAAGAATACTTTATTAGTTTCTGTAATCAAACCCATGTAGATAAGACCTTACATATTTAATACAGTGCGTTACCCCTGTGCAAATGGAAAAAATTATGTTTAACCTTTCTAGACTAATATGGCTGTTAATTTCTGTACAATGCCAACCCAACACGGTACAACTGGGATACTTTTTCCAAAGTTGACAGCACAGCTAAAGTTTCCAAAAATTCAAATTATATATATATATATATATATAATTTATATAAAATGACCAATAGCAGTATGTTATGCATCAGTAGAAGCCACAGCTTTCCAAGTTCTGCAGTCATCTGAACAAAATTATAGACATCCAGCACACTCCATTAAAAAAAAAAAAAGGTAAAAGCAAAACCTTATAAAACAGCAAAGTTCTGTTACTGTTGTGGTACCTGAAACCATATATATATATATTTTTTTTTTTGATTAGCTTCTCAGTCATCATCTGGAAAGAAAACATTGTCAAATAACATAATTAAAAACAGATCTGATAAAGCACAGTCACTACTATGTATCATAAAGCAGGTACAGGGTATTTTATGTTCACAGAGGTATGATACAGTATTGTCCTACGTCTATAATACTAGAGGATATAATTAAAAAGGCATTATTTGAGACTTGATTCTACTTTCCAGCAGAGGGCCCAAAGGATGGTCATGACACAGCTCTGGTACAGAAATGCACCTTCTTAGGATTTCCTTTCTTCAGTGGCACAGTTTTAGATACTCACTGCTCTTCATGAACATCAACTGAAAACCGTTTAAAAAAATAAACAAAAAACAACCACTAGATTCATATAAAGATGACTGAGGAGAGGCAAGCAAGAATCAACCTAGCTAGTATCTGACCAGCTCTGTCATATCTGAATGGTATGAGCTCCATGGAAGAAAGGAGATGCCAAGTAGCGCTTCATAGCTTCAGGCCACAACCAAAACACAGCATTATTTCAGACAGAAGCAGTAGCCAAACACTGCCCACTTGGATATGTTCAAGGATGTTGGTGTCAATAATTCATCATTTCTCAGTCATCCAAGGAAAAATGGGAGATCATTTACTGTATTTTTAGAACTTTTTAGGTTGTTTACTTTTCCTCATTACATTTAACTTTAGAATATATGTCAAGTTCTAAAAAACCTATTTACAGTTTTATTGGAAATTTAATGAAGAAATATAGAGAAATATCTTTAATGTAATTGAGTTTTCCTGACTCTAAATGTGGTATGTCTTTCCATTTGAGTCTTTTAAGTCCTTATAAATGATATTTTAAAGCTATCTTTACACGGATCTCACACATTTCTTAAATTTATTTCTTTGTAGTTTTAGGTAACTTTGGGATAATCTCAAACTCTTAGAAAAGTTGAATTAATAGCTCAAAGAACTTTTATTTCCTTGAAAATTTTGCCTTTATGCCCCCATTATTCCTCAATACTTGAGCGTGTATTTCCTACCACGACAATTTCCTACATGACCTGTAGTGTGTACATTAAATCCAGGAAGCTAAATAATGTTGATACCTTGATGTCATTAATCTTTAGACCTTTTACATTTCATCATTTGTTACAGCCATCTTCTTTGTAGCTAAAGTATCCAGTCCAAAATGATGTGTTGCGTTTTCTTGTTTTCAAATCTTTTAAGTTAGCATTATTCAATTTCAAATAGTCTTCAGCCTTTCTTTGATTTTTATTGACACCTTTGAAGATTTAGAGACTCCCTTAATTTTGGTTCGTTTGATGTTTCCTCATGATTATATTCTTGAGGCATCTTTGGCAAGAATACCATAGAGACTTGATTCTACTTTCCAGCAGAGGGCCCAAAGGATGGTCATGACACAGCTCTGGTACAGAAATGCACCTTCTTAGGATTTCCTTTCTTCAGTGGCACAGTTTTAGATACTCACTGCTCTTCATGAACATCAACTGAAAACCGTTTAAAAAAATAAACAAAAAACAACCACTAGATTCATATAAAGATGACTGAGGAGAGGCAAGCAAGAATCAACCTAGCTAGTATCTGACCAGCTCTGTCATATCTGAATGGTATGAGCTCCATGGAAGAAAGGAGATGCCAAGTAGCGCTTCATAGCTTCAGGCCACAACCAAAACACAGCATTATTTCAGACAGAAGCAGTAGCCAAACACTGCCCACTTGGATATGTTCAAAGATGTTGGTGTCAATAATTCATCATTTCTCAGTCATCCAAGGAAAAATGGGAGATCATTTACTGTATTTTTAGAACTTTTTAGGTTGTTTACTTTTCCTCATTACATTTAACTTTAGAATATATGTCAAGTTCTAAAAAACCTATTTACAGTTTTATTGGAAATTTAATGAAGAAATATAGAGAAATATCTTTAATGTAATTGAGTTTTCCTGACTCTAAATGTGGTATGTCTTTCCATTTGAGTCTTTTAAGTCCTTATAAATGATATTTTAAAGCTATCTTTACACGGATCTCACACATTTCTTAAATTTATTTCTTTGTAGTTTTAGGTAACTTTGGGATAATCTCAAACTCTTAGAAAAGTTGAATTAATAGCTCAAAGAACTTTTATTTCCTTGAAAATTTTGCCTTTATGCCCCCATTATTCCTCAATACTTGAGCGTGTATTTCCTACCACGACAATTTCCTACATGACCTGTAGTGTGTACATTAAATCCAGGAAGCTAAATAATGTTGATACCTTGATGTCATTAATCTTTAGACCTTTTACATTTCATCATTTGTTACAGCCATCTTCTTTGTAGCTAAAGTATCCAGTCCAAAATGATGTGTTGCGTTTTCTTGTTTTCAAATCTTTTAAGTTAGCATTATTCAATTTCAAATAGTCTTCAGCCTTTCTTTGATTTTTATTGACACCTTTGAAGATTTAGAGACTCCCTTAATTTTGGTTCGTTTGATGTTTCCTCATGATTATATTCTTGAGGCATCTTTGGCAAGAATACCATAGAGGTGGTGCTCTGTTCTTTTAATTATATTTTATCAGTGGTACACAACTTTATTTTGTTCTGTTACTTGTAATTTTCACTTTGATTGCTCGATTAACACAGTCTTCTATGCTTCTCTTCTCCAAAGTTATTCTTTCTGTTTCAGAAAACCATGTGTATATCTTGTTCATTATCAAGGTTTCATTTATTTCTTTATTTTTATCAGTTTGGATTTATGGTTTCCTATTTTATTTATGAGCTGTAATTTGTTAATATTACTTACGTTGATGCATAACATTTTCATAGGTTTGGCCCATGGGAACCCTTCAAGGTGGATTCTCTTTTGATATTTTGAGCACTCCCTTCCTTTTAGGCATAGAGAGACATTTAGTCTCATTTTGAATGCTCCCTATCTCAAATATTTAGAAGCCAAGATCTCTAAGCTTATTGATTATAGTATGTTGCTCTCATGCCCTGTCAGTGAACAGGGCTGGAAGGATACCTGTATGTTCAGATATATTTATCCATATATACACACACTCAATACACAAGCTTGTTCTTTTAAAAAAGATTCTCATCAATATTCCTTTTTTTTTTTTTAGTCAATATTCATCAACAACAGTAAAATTGTTTTACAGTTTTCTTGGGCCAATTGTCAAGTTTTATTACTTTTTCTTTTTCTTACCAATTTACCATGCAAAATGCTGGTTTTACCATTTTACCATGCAAAATGCTGGTTGAGTCACAGACTGGCATCAAGATTACCAGGAGAAATATCAACAACCTGAGATATGCAGGTGATAACCACTCTAATGGAAGAAAGCAAAGAAGTAAAGAGCCTCTTGATGAGGGTGAAAGAGGATCGTGAAAAAGCAGACTAAAGACTCAGTATTGGAAAAATAAACATTATAGCATCTGTTCCCATCACATCATGGCAAGCAGAAGGGGAAAGCGTGGAAGCAGTGACAGCTTTTCTTTTCTTGGACTCTAAAAATCACAGTGGATGGTGACAGCAGCCATGGAATTGAGGAAGGAAATTCTGAGTTTCTTGGAAGGAAATCCATGACAAACCTAGACAGTTGATTAAAAAGCAGAGACATCGCTTTGCCAACAAAGGTACACATGCTCAAAGCTATGGTTTTTCCAGTAGTCATATAGGGATGTGGGTTGGACTGTAAAAAAGGCTGAGTGCTGAAGAATTGATGCATTCAGATTGTGCTGCTGAAGAAGACTTGGAGAGTCCCTTGAACAGCAAGGAGATCAAAGGAGTCAATCCTAAAGGAAATCAGCCCTGAATATTCCATTGGAAGGACTGATGCTGAAGCGCCAGTGCTTTGGCCACATGATGCAAAGAACCAAGCTATTGGAAAAGACCCTTATGCTGAGAAAGATTGAATGCAGAGGAATAAAGCGGAGGCAGAGGATGGCCCAGCAAGGACGGATTGGACACTCCTTCCTTTTAGAAGAGACATTTAGTCTCATTTTGAATGCTCCCTATCTCAAATATTTAGAAGCCAAGATCTCTAAGCTTATTGATTATAGTATGTTGCTCTCATGCCCTGTCAGTGAACAGGGCTGGAAGGATACCTGTATGTTCAGATATATTTATCCATATATACACACACTCAATACACAAGCTTGTTCTTTTAAAAAAGATTCTCATCAATATTCCTTTTTTTTTTTTTTTTAGTCAATATTCATCAACAACAGTAAAATTGTTTTACAGTTTTCTTGGGCCAATTGTCAAGTTTTATTACTTTTTCTTTTTCTTACCAATTTACCATGCAAAATGCTGGTTTTACCATTTTACCATGCAAAATGCTGGTTGAGTCACAGACTGGCATCAAGATTACCAGGAGAAATATCAACAACCTGAGATATGCAGGTGATAACCACTCTAATGGAAGAAAGCAAAGAAGTAAAGAGCCTCTTGATGAGGGTGAAAGAGGATCGTGAAAAAGCAGACTAAAGACTCAGTATTGGAAAAATAAACATTATAGCATCTGTTCCCATCACATCATGGCAAGCAGAAGGGGAAAGCGTGGAAGCAGTGACAGCTTTTCTTTTCTTGGACTCTAAAATCACAGTGGATGGTGACAGCAGCCATGGAATTGAGGAAGGAAATTCTGAGTTTCTTGGAAGGAAATCCATGACAAACCTAGACAGTTGATTAAAAAGCAGAGACATCGCTTTGCCAACAAAGGTACACATGCTCAAAGCTATGGTTTTTCCAGTAGTCATATAGGGATGTGGGTTGGACTGTAAAAAAGGCTGAGTGCTGAAGAATTGATGCATTCAGATTGTGCTGCTGAAGAAGACTTGGAGAGTCCCTTGAACAGCAAGGAGATCAAAGGAGTCAATCCTAAAGGAAATCAGCCCTGAATATTCCATTGGAAGGACTGATGCTGAAGCGCCAGTGCTTTGGCCACATGATGCAAAGAACCAACCTATTGGAAAAGACCCTTATGCTGAGAAAGATTGAACGCAGAGGAATAAAGCGGAGGCAGAGGATGGGATGGTTGGATGGCATCACCCACTCAATGGACAGGAACTTGAGCATACTCTGGGAGATAGTGGAGGACAGGGAGGTCTGGTATGCTGCAGTCCATGGAGTTGCAGAGAGTTGGACACGACTTACTGACTGAATAGCAAACTAACCCATTTTATCCATGTTTCTTAAGAATTTTAAAGCTTGTTGTTATTATTTTTTCCTTGTGATCAGGAACAGCTTAAGTAACATTGAGTTATGTTTCTTAAAAATAAGCATAATTCTGTGAAACCATCTAAGCTTGGTGCTGCAGATTTATTTTTAATTTAGTGGGCTTTGGTTTGTTTGTTTTTTGTGGTAGCAGGAGAGCTGAGCAAAGAGGTCAGTTAACTTTCTGGTCTGGGTCTAGTGGATACTAAATGTGCAAACATTGTACCTACTTGCTTGCTCTTGGATTTTAAGATAGGGATTTCCATTTCTGAGCCTAAGTCTCATAATTTCACAGAAAACAGAAATGAGTTACTGTATATAAAAAGCACAGTACCAAACCAAAAATACAAGGCTATTTTTTTTGTTGTTCTTTTAAAGGTTCATTTTAATAAGATAGTGGTATTTAAAGAGTTATCAGTGAGCACTGGTTTCAGTAGTCACTGTTGAAGGAATGTGTGCAAAGAGACTGTGCCTCCCTTCAAAGACCAGGCCCATGGAGAAAGACCAGGCACATGGAAACGTTTGTTTTGCTGTTAAACAACAAAAATTGAATCCAGCAGACCAAAAGTAGCCCATCTTAGGTGCACTTTTTGTAAATATTAATGGAGATATGACCCAATTTTTTTTTTTTTTATTAAACCATATTTTGTAATCAGTAAGAAGCATTGGGTAGGGCTTCCCCTGGTGGTCCAGTGGGTAAGGACACTGCCTTGCAGTGCAAGGGGTGCCGGTTCAATCGGCCTGGGAAGATCCCACGTGCCGCGGAGCGGCTGGACCAATGTGTCCAATTACAGAGCCGGAGCTCCGGAGCTCTGGAGTGCATGTGCCCAGAGCCAGCGCTCTGCGACGACAGAGGCCACCGCGATGGGAGGCCCACAGGAGCCAAAGAACAAAGACGGATGAAAATAGAGAAATGAAAGACCAATAGAAGTGGCCCGCCCGCTTCCCTGCCTCCCCAACCCGACCCTCGCCCCAAATAAATAAATAAATCTTTAAAAAAAAAAAAAAGAAGCATTGGGTAACAAATTATGATGTTTTCCTTTGTACTTGTATCCTGATTGTATTTGTGTTTCTTATGACTTAGTTAAATATTTGTGACTTTGAGGAAAATTAAACTCAATTAAATATTGAAAGTATTTTTAGATGCATTCACACGTCAAGGAAGCCCTGTGGTAGTATGAAGATTAAGAGAATAAATGATTGATAAGTATCTGGGCAAAGTACTGTGCCAAACCTGGCCTGTAGGAATTTGCTATAGGTCTAGCAAATCCTTCTCCCTAAAGCTTGATCTTTTGGCTGGGGAGTTACCCCAAAACCTGTAGATTGCCATAATTCTTTAACTCATTAACAAGTGAAACAAGCACTCATTAACAAATGAAACAAGGGCCATCAGGTTATTGTGTCTGATGTTTTTCAAACTGTTGGCACCCTACCTGCAGTATAGCTGCTATTGCGTTGGCTTATGGGATTGTGAATCTTAAGGATGATAGCTTTCATAGTCTGCATGAGTATATTCTCAAAAGTTTGCATATAAATATGTTCTCAAAATAGTTCAAAATTTGGCTGTCATTTTAATATTTGAAACTGAAAACGTAAGAGTAATTTACATGGGCTCCAGTGAGTTCCTTTCATAGGCAATCTCAGATGTAAAAGCTACACGGACTTAATTGTAGGATTGGCAGCGACCCTGGGTGTCTGCTGTGCCCGGGACCCTGTGGGGTGTGGGCAGTGCAGTATGGAGGGCTGCAAGGGGCTAGCGGACCCGCTGGCCGGCAGAGGGAGCCGGGGGCCTGGTAGCGAAGAAGACACAGCTGGTGTGTGGGTCCAGGGCAGCTCTGGCCCTTCTCCTCAAGTGGTTCCTCCTCTCCAAGCTCCTCAAGGAGGGTGGTCCATGCCCAGTCAGCTTTTGGTCTGAACTCACAATCATGTGAAGCACAGGTTTTGGAAACTGTTTTAATTGCTTTCTTTGATTGTTGTATGTGTGTTTGTCACCGTGCTGCATAATGATACATCAAGCTTCTAAACTCTTCTTAGTCTCAGGAGAACAGTCCTTTTTCCCTCCTATTTCAGCAGAAATATTAGTTGGCATTGATTGCATTATTTTGGGGGTATGTCAGGACCCAAATTTTAGTGTAACTTTCCTAAAAATTAGAATTAACAGAGAATTAAGGTTTTCCCCTTAATTCATATTTATTGAAAATTGCTCAGACTTTCTCTTTTTAGCCTTTTTCACGGCAGTCAAAAATCTCTTATATGTTTCTGTGTTTTAAAAATGATTTTTATTCTTAGAAATTTCAAAGTACTTTCATTCCATGTTGAAATGTTTTATTGACATGCAGATTAGAGGTTGCTTTGGCTTCAAATTAAAAGTAGGTTTGGAAGGAGAATCCAACACTAGAGAAAACATTGCTTATAATTTTAAAGCATTTTCTAAATTCTTAAAATAAAAATTAAATTTAATGCTACAGTGACACTGTATCTTAAATGAAACAAGGGCCATCAGGTTATTGTGTCTGATGTTTTTCAAACTGTTGGCACCCTACCTGCAGTATAGCTGCTATTGCGTTGGCTTATGGGATTGTGAATCTTAAGGATGATAGCTTTCATAGTCTGCATGAGTATATTCTCAAAAGTTTGCATATAAATATGTTCTCAAAATAGTTCAAAATTTGGCTGTCATTTTAATATTTGAAACTGAAAACGTAAGAGTAATTTACATGGGCTCCAGTGAGTTCCTTTCATAGGCAATCTCAGATGTAAAAGCTACACGGACTTAATTGTAGGATTGGCAGCGACCCTGGGTGTCTGCTGTGCCCGGGACCCTGTGGGGTGTGGGCAGTGCAGTATGGAGGGCTGCAAGGGGCTAGCGGACCCGCTGGCCGGCAGAGGGAGCCGGGGGCCTGGTAGCGAAGAAGACACAGCTGGTGTGTGGGTCCAGGGCAGCTCTGGCCCTTCTCCTCAAGTGGTTCCTCCTCCCAAGCTCCTCAAGGAGGGTGGTCCATGCCCAGTCAGCTTTTGGTCTGAACTCACAATCATGTGAAGCACAGGTTTTGGAAACTGTTTTAATTGCTTTCTTTGATTGTTGTATGTGTGTTTGTCACCGTGCTGCATAATGATACATCAAGCTTCTAAACTCTTCTTAGTCTCAGGAGAACAGTCCTTTTTCCCTCCTATTTCAGCAGAAATATTAGTTGGCATTGATTGCATTATTTTGGGGGTATGTCAGGACCCAAATTTTAGTGTAACTTTCCTAAAAATTAGAATTAACAGAGAATTAAGGTTTTCCCCTTAATTCATATTTATTGAAAATTGCTCAGACTTTCTCTTTTTAGCCTTTTTCACGGCAGTCAAAAATCTCTTATATGTTTCTGTGTTTTAAAAATGATTTTTATTCTTAGAAATTTCAAAGTACTTTCATTCCATGTTGAAATGTTTTATTGACATGCAGATTAGAGGTTGCTTTGGCTTCAAATTAAAAGTAGGTTTGGAAGGAGAATCCAACACTAGAGAAAACATTGCTTATAATTTTAAAGCATTTTCTAAATTCTTAAAAATAAAAAAATTAAATTTAATGCTACAGTGACACTGTATCTTGGGTCACTATATCATGTACTTTTGCATTGAAAGAATTTGATTTTAGACTTTTTCCAAAAGAGAATTTAGTGGTGTGTCTACATTTACTCAACATATTTACTGATATTTTTTTCCCTTTTCTTTGTCGTCTCTATATTTTTGAGAGGTTGAATTATAAGATCTGATGTGATAGTTTCCTTCATTGTAGTATAAGAAATTGCTTACTTTTATGAAACACTGCAAGCTGCTTCCCAGATAAACAGATTTTTTTACTTTGAATTACTGCTGTTTATAAACTTTCTTTCCCATAGTCATTATGAAACATTTATGTCAAAATTTCTTACCACATTAAAAGGTAGGATGTATAGTTCTCATAGCCAGAATAGATTTTTATTCTAGTGTGCAAATGATTTTTTATGCAACTTACCTTTTTTTTGCAAATTGCCTTTTGATGCTAAAATTATTATTAATGTTATAGTTGATCATTTGAAATTGTTTCACCAAAGGAGCCACACTTGATTGGTCACTTAATCTGTACATTCTAGGTATTTATAGGTGTGATATTGTTTCTGTAACCGAGTAAGACTAAGGAGAGGAGGCCTAAGGAAATTATTTCCTTTTTAAGGGCTTGAATACAAATATATACCCCAACCTTAGACTGTTTCAATTAAAATAATGCCACAGACTATAATTAAAGAGAGTTTCAACCTCTGTGTTGGGATGTTCATTAGGCTTGTAGGTCTGTCATGCTGTAGTACATTTAATATGCAGAAATATGGAGTTGCCAAATTGAAAATTGTAAGAATCGGAAAGACACGACAGACAGCAAGCTGTTAGGGAAAGAGCCCATTTGGGAAGAGTTCCCGGGCGAGATCTACAGGTCCAAGAGATGGGCCAGTGAAGTCGTACCCCAGAGATGGAACGAGGAGGTTTTATTTGGGAGGAGAAGGGGAAAGAAAGGGGAGGGGGTTTCTTAGAGCAGGCGCAGAAACAAAGTCTTTGTCTAAACTAAGCAGGAAATAAGTGATGAGTCTGCTGTCCTTGAGTTGTCTGTGGGCATGGGGGTGTGAAGCTCTTGTCACTTTCTAGATATAGTGGAGAATCTTTATGGCCAAGGCAAACTCTTTATCGCCGGCCTTGAGAGACTCTCAGGCTCCAGCAGATCAGCAACTGGCCTTACGATGCTGACCCTTTAGGGCCGGGGAGTTTGCAACTGCCATATTAACCCTTTAATAGCCCATAAACCTAACAAAAACTAGGAGTGGTCATTTACTTATTGTTTACTGGTAGATTTTTTTTTTTATACTGAAGAATTATTTCAACAGAGCAAAAATTATTTTGGTTTAATTTAAAATATTGAAAATTTCCAGATATTTTCATAAATTCATAATTTATATTGTTTCATCACTTAAAGATTTTATATAATATTTGAGGCATGTGAAAAACATGGTATACAGTACTATAGATTTACCCAGATATAAAACTTTTTGTGGTTCTCTTCTGTTGCAACTGCCTTCCCTTGGCAGTCTTGTCCTGATTTTTATGTTCAATATTCCTTTGCTTTAAAAAAGTAAAGATTTATTTTGTATGCATTTGTCCTTCAAAAGCAGGTTTAACCTTATTGTTTAGATTTGTAAAAATGAACACATACTTCGACTCATCCAAGACTTAAAGCATTTACTTTTTATGCATTGTCTTCATTTGTAGGAGTTGCCAAAGACTAAATAGGAAATTATTTCCAGGTTAAAAAAAAGACTGTTTCAATTAAAATAATGCCACAGACTATAATTAAAGAGAGTTTCAACCTCTGTGTTGGGATGTTCATTAGGCTTGTAGGTCTGTCATGCTGTAGTACATTTAATATGCAGAAATATGGAGTTGCCAAATTGAAAATTGTAAGAATCGGAAAGACACGACAGACAGCAAGCTGTTAGGGAAAGAGCCCATTTGGGAAGAGTTCCCGGGCGAGATCTACAGGTCCAAGAGATGGGCCAGTGAAGTCGTACCCCAGAGATGGGACGAGGAGGTTTTATTTGGGAGGAGAAGGGGAAAGAAAGGGGAGGGGGTTTCTTAGAGCAGGCGCAGAAACAAAGTCTTTGTCTAAACTAAGCAGGAAATAAGTGATGAGTCTGCTGTCCTTGAGTTGTCTGTGGGCATGGGGGTGTGAAGCTCTTGTCACTTTCTAGATGTAGTGGAGAATCTTTATGGCCAAGGCGAACTCTTTATCGCCGGCCTTGAGAGACTCTCAGGCTCCAGCAGATCAGCAACTGGCCTTACGATGCTGACCCTTTAGGGCCGGGGAGTTTGCAACTGCCATATTAACCCTTTAATAGCCCATAAACCTAACAAAAACTAGGAGTGGTTATTTACTTATTGTTTACTGGTAGATTTTTTTTTTTTATACTGAAGAATTATTTCAACAGAGCAAAAATTATTTTGGTTTAATTTAAAATATTGAAAATTTCCAGATATTTTCATAAATTCATAATTTATATTGTTTCATCACTTAAAGATTTTATATAATATTTGAGGCATGTGAAAAACATGGTATACAGTACTATAGATTTACCCAGATATAAAACTTTTTGTGGTTCTCTTCTGTTGCAACTGCCTTCCCTTGGCAGTCTTGTCCTGATTTTTATGTTCAATATTCCTTTGCTTTAAAAAAGTAAAGATTTATTTTGTATGCATTTGTCCTTCAAAAGCAGGTTTAACCTTATTGTTTAGATTTGTAAAAATGAACACATACTTCGACTCATCCAAGACTTAACTTTCTGAGGTTCATTCATATTGTTGGGAGTAACTGCAGTTTGTTAATTTTCACTGCTGTATAATACTCCATTGGGTGAGTGTATTAATTTATTTATTGAGTCTCCTGTAGAGTGACATTGAAGTTGTTTTCTAAACATCAGCAGAGGTAGAGTTTTTGAACTTCTGCCCTTTTAACATTTATGACTGAATTATTCTTTTGTGGTAGATGCTTTTCCTATACATGGTAGGGTCATTAAGCGGCATGCTTGGCCTCTCCCTCGCTAGGTGCCACCAGCACTCCTCCAGTTGGGACAAACAAGGATGATTCCACTGACTCCAGACAGTGCCAGTGCTCCAAACAGAACAAAAATCCCCCCCGTCCCCTTTAGTTGAGAAGAACTGTTGCTTTGACCCATGAACAGTTTAAAATTACCTTAAAAGTTTCATGCATATAGGGATTTAAAATTTATATTTTGATTTACAATTTAAAAATTCCTCCATTAAAAAAATATATTTATCAGGCTTCCTTGGTGGCTCAGTAATAAAGAATCTGCCTGCCAGTGCTGGAGACAGGGGTTTGGTCCCTGATCTGGAAAGATCTCACATGCTGTGGAACATCTAAGCCTGTGTGCCACAACTATTTGAGCCTGTGCTCTAGAGCCTCGGAGCTGAAACTGCTGCGTCCGTGTGCCACTACTATTGAAGACTGCCCTAGAGCCCGTGTTCCCACAAGAGAATCCTCTGCGGTGAGAAGCCCATGCACCACAACTAGAGAAAAGCAGTAAAGACCAGCTTAGGCGCCCCCCAAATTGTTCCTAATTGTTTTGTCTGATTTTTTTTATACTTGCTTATAAAAAGTAAAAAAAAAGTTTCATCTTAAAATTTTTTTGGTTAAAATGACAGTACTATAGATTTACCCAGATATAAAACTTTTTGTGGTTCTCTTCTGTTGCAACTGCCTTCCCTTGGCAGTCTTGTCCTGATTTTTATGTTCAATATTCCTTTGCTTTAAAAAAGTAAAGATTTATTTTGTATGCATTTGTCCTTCAAAAGCAGGTTTAACCTTATTGTTTAGATTTGTAAAAATGAACACATACTTCGACTCATCCAAGACTTAACTTTCTGAGGTTCATTCATATTGTTGGGAGTAACTGCAGTTTGTTAATTTTCACTGCTGTATAATACTCCATTGGGTGAGTGTATTAATTTATTTATTGAGTCTCCTGTAGAGTGACATTGAAGTTGTTTTCTAAACATCAGCAGAGGTAGAGTTTTGAACTTCTGCCCTTTTAACATTTATGACTGAATTATTCTTTTGTGGTAGATGCTTTTCCTATACATGGTAGGGTCATTAAGCGGCATGCTTGGCCTCTCCTCGCTAGGTGCCACCAGCACTCCTCCAGTTGGGACAAACAAGGATGATTCCACTGACTCCAGACAGTGCCAGTGCTCCAAACAGAACAAAAATCCCCCCCGTCCCCTTTAGTTGAGAAGAATTGTTGCTTTGACCCATGAACAGTTTAAAATTACCTTAAAAGTTTCATGCATATAGGGATTTAAAATTTATATTTTGATTTACAATTTAAAAATTCCTCCATTAAAAAAATATATTTATCAGGCTTCCTTGGTGGCTCAGTAATAAAGAATCTGCCTGCCAGTGCTGGAGACAGGGGTTTGGTCCCTGATCTGGAAAGATCTCACATGCTGTGGAACATCTAAGCCTGTGTGCCACAACTATTTGAGCCTGTGCTCTAGAGCCTCGGAGCTGAAACTGCTGCGTCCGTGTGCCACTACTATTGAAGACTGCCCTAGAGCCCGTGTTCCCACAAGAGAATCCTCTGCGGTGAGAAGCCCATGCACCACAACTAGAGAAAAGCAGTAAAGACCCAGCTTAGGCGCCTCCCCCGCCAAATTGTTTTATTTATTTACTTGACTAGTCTGTGTCTTAGTTTTGTTATGTGGAATCTTTAGTTGTGAGATCTAGTCCTTGAGTGGGTATCATCTCGAGCCCCCTGTCTTGGGAGCATAGGGTCTTAGCCACTGAACTGCTAGCCAGGGAAACCCCTGAAATTCCTATTTCAGTTAAGTATATATCCCACATAAATACCAACTCTTTATTATTGGATTCCTCAGTAATTTTAAAAAGTATAAAGAAATCCTGGGATCAGAAAGTTTGAGCAGCTCTGGGCTTCCAATTCCCTACTTACAGAATTGGGTTAATAATACTTATCTTGTAGGGCTAGGCTCTAGGGAGGATTAAGTGAGTGAGTTTTCTTGAATCAGCACTGTTGTTACGTGTTCTGTATTCCACATAGAAGGATAGTTCACCTTTTTTTGACCCTGTTTACCTAACTAGTGCTAAGTTGCTTTAGTTGTGTCCGACTCTTTGTGACCCCATAGACTGTAGCCCACCTGGCTCCTCTGTCCATGGGATTCTCCTGGCAAGAATGCTGCAATGGGTTGCCATTTCCTCCTTCCAGCCGAGGAATTGAGCCTGGGGTTTTTCTTTACTGCTGAGCCACTGTTTACCTAAGATTGCTTCAAATCCACCTCTTGATCTTCATCTCCCCCATCCCCCTCCAGTGGCCATTCTTTAGTTGAGAAGAATTGTTGCTTTGACCCATGAACAGTTTAAAATTACCTTAAAAGTTTCATGCATATAGGGATTTAAAATTTATATTTTGATTTACAATTTAAAATTCCTCCATTAAAAAAATATATTTATCAGGCTTCCTTGGTGGCTCAGTAATAAAGAATCTGCCTGCCAGTGCTGGAGACAGGGGTTTGGTCCCTGATCTGGAAAGATCTCACATGCTGTGGAACATCTAAGCCTGTGTGCCACAACTATTTGAGCCTGTGCTCTAGAGCCTCGGAGCTGAAACTGCTGCGTCCGTGTGCCACTACTATTGAAGACTGCCCTAGAGCCCGTGTTCCCACAAGAGAATCCTCTGCGGTGAGAAGCCCATGCACCACAACTAGAGAAAAGCAGTAAAGACCCAGCTTAGGCGCCTCCCCCGCCAAATTGTTTTATTTATTTTCTTGACTAGTCTGTGTCTTAGTTTTGTTATGTGGAATCTTTAGTTGTGAGATCTAGTCCTTGAGTGGGTATCATCTCGAGCCCCCTGTCTTGGGAGCATAGGGTCTTAGCCACTGAACTGCTAGCCAGGGAAACCCCTGAAATTCCTATTTCAGTTAAGTATATATCCCACATAAATACCAACTCTTTATTATTGGATTCCTCAGTAATTTTAAAAAGTATAAAGAAATCCTGGGATCAGAAAGTTTGAGCAGCTCTGGGCTTCCAATTCCCTACTTACAGAATTGGGTTAATAATACTTATCTTGTAGGGCTAGGCTCTAGGGAGGATTAAGTGAGTGAGTTTTCTTGAATCAGCACTGTTGTTACGTGTTCTGTATTCCACATAGAAGGATAGTTCACCTTTTTTTGACCCTGTTTACCTAACTAGTGCTAAGTTGCTTTAGTTGTGTCCGACTCTTTGTGACCCCATAGACTGTAGCCCACCTGGCTCCTCTGTCCATGGGATTCTCCTGGCAAGAATGCTGCAATGGGTTGCCATTTCCTCCTTCCAGCCGAGGAATTGAGCCTGGGTCTCCTGCAGCTCCTTCATTGCAGGATTCTTTACTGCTGAGCCACTGTTTACCTAAGATTGCTTCAAATCCACCTCTTGATCTTCATCTCCCCCCATCCCTCCCCCCCCTCCAGTGGCCATTCGTGTCTTGTCTTTTCCCTGGGAAATCCTGAAGCATTTATGTTTGTACTTTGAATTTGACTCTGAAGTACATGCTGTATGTATTTTGTAAATTTTGCTAGGATTCTGCATTCTTCTGGATTTGTGTTCCCTGACAAAGGGGAAGAAATTTCTGGTCAGTTTTTCAGTCTTTCTTACTGTTGTTTTCCTCGTGGTATTGGTTGAGTTATGCAGTTACCCTGGAGGAATTCTTTTTACTTTTGGCTTCTACAGCTAGAGCCAGATGAAAGCACATTTTAAGCACCAGACCCTACTTGCCTATTTAGTTCTCTACAGCGATCTTGGTAAATATCTTTTCAAAACTGTGTGACCTTGAGTGAGTTTGTTACCCTCTTGATGTTAAGTTTTTGAGTGTTAGCTGCCTCTGCTCTTAGCAATGCAGAGTCTTCTGCTTCTGCTTGGTCACATATTTGGGTGTTGCTGGGAGGAATCTTTGGATGAGTTCCTGGTCTGCCTCCATCAACCTTTCTATAGTGGGTATGGCTCTTTCAGTAGTCAGTGCTTGTGCTTTGCATTTTTGAGATTACCCTCTTATCTTTGCCCTTTTACCTAAATAAAGTTATTTCTTTCCTCCTTATTGCCTCCAGATCCTTGAAGTTAAATAATTTTAGTAGGCAAATTCTTTGATTAATTTTACATAACTGTAGAAAGATAGTTGTCATTTGAATGAATGTATCAATGATTTAGGAGGATGGCTAGAAAAGTCTGATAATCTGTTCTATTTGGAAGCCATTTTTATTAAGAGAATTTGTTGTTGTCAGTGGTTCACTTGAGTCTAGGCTTACTCTACTTGCTGTACGACAGGCCAGTGAGTCTGAGTGAGGTGTTGAGGCAAGGAAAATGACTTTATTCGGAAAGCAGATGACAGGCTAGCACCTCGAAGTAAAGCATCTTCTTGAGGTTTGGATGTTAGGTTATTTTATATAGATCAGAGATGCGGGGAGGTGAGGAAGAAACACAAAAGGTCATTAATCTTGCAAACTTCTCCTAGAACGGCAAGCCTCAGGCAAGAGGTGTGTTAACTCCTGTCTTCCTGCTGTCTACAGGTGGACAGGATTCTGAACAAAGGTACTTTACAATCACCCAGAGGGGCAGGGTCCTCAAGGCAAGCCATTAGGTATGATTATAATAATAAAAGCAACGGAAAGCAAGTCGAAGAATCAATTTTCAACATAGGATTAGAATTGGTTTTCTCGCTGCACCATTCCCTTTATTATAAAACATTTCACTGTATCACTCCTCTTCAGCACTAGGATGTTTTAGCCAGGTCAGTAAGGTGAGAAAGGAAAATAAAAGGAATAAGTAGTGTGAAGGAAAAAACAGTAAAAGTATTCTCAGATAATTTTCACATGATGGATATAGAATCGTGAAATTATACACAGATTTTTGGAAATGAGATTATTGGCAAGGTAAGCCATATGTGAGATCGTTTAAAAGTCAGTGAGATTTTTATTTACCAGCAACAAAAGAAAAAAAAATACCAAAAATATTATATTTAAAACAAATGTTCAGGTGTTTAAATGTAAAATGAAGTAACTGTATTCTTCAAAAATGACAATGTCCAGGCTTCCCTGGTGGTCCAGTGGGTAAAGAGTCCGCCTTGCAGTGTAGGGGACACTGGTTGACCCTTGGCCTGGGAGGATCCTCTTATTGCCTTCAGATCTTTGGGAAGTTAAACCTAAATAAAGTTATTTCTTTCCTCCTTATTGTAGGGGCAAATTCTTTGATTAATTTTACATAACTGTAGAAAGATAGTTGTCATTTGAATGAATGTATCAATGATTTAGGAGGATGGCTAGAAAAGTCTGATAATCTGTTCTATTTGGAAGCCATTTTTATTAAGAGAATTTGTTGTTGTCAGTGGTTCACTTGAGTGTAGGCTTACTCTACTTGCTATACGACAGGCCAGTGAGTCTGAGTGAGGTGTTGAGGCAAGGAAAATGACTTTATTCGGAAAGCAGATGACAGGCTAGCACCTCGAAGTAAAGCATCTTCTTGAGGTTTGGATGTTAGGTTATTTTATATAGATCAGAGATGCGGGGAGGTGAGGAAGAAACACAAAAGGTCATTAATCTTGCAAACTTCTCCTAGAACGGCAAGCCTCAGGCAAGAGGTGTGTTAACTTCTGTCTTCCTGCTGTCTACAGGTGGACAGGATTCTGAACAAAGGTACTTTACAATCACCCAGAGGGGCAGGGTCCTCAAGGCAAGCCATTAGGTATGATTATAATAATAAAAGCAACGGAAAGCAAGTCGAAGAATCAATTTTCAACATAGGATTAGAATTGGTTTTCTCGCTGCACCATTCCCTTTATTATAAAACATTTCACTGTGTCACTCCTCTTCAGCACTAGGATGTTTTAGCCAGGTCAGTAAGGTGAGAAAGGAAAATAAAAGGAATAAGTAGTGTGAAGGAAAAAACAGAAAAAGTATTCTCAGATAATTTTCACATGATGGATATAGAATCGTGAAATTATACACAGATTTTTGGAAATGAGATTATTGGCAAGGTAAGCCATATGTGAGATCGTTTAAAAGTCAGTGAGATTTTTATTTACCAGCAACAAAAGAAAAAAAAATACCAAAAATATTATATTTAAAACAAATGTTCAGGTGTTTAAATGTAAAATGAAGTAACTGTATTCTTCAAAAATGACAATGTCCAGGCTTCCCTGGTGGTCCAGTGGGTAAAGAGTCCGCCTTGCAGTGTAGGGGACACTGGTTCGATCCCTTGCCTGGGAAGATCCCACATGCCATGGAGTGGCTGGATGGGCGTTTCTGATTATGAGCCAGCACTCTGGAGCGCATGTGCCCAGAGCCCGTGCTCTGCAATGAGAGAGGCCACTGCGATGGGAGGCTCACACATGCCAAAGAATAAAGATGGATGAAAACAGATAAATAAAGGATCAATAAAAAACAGCGGCCAAAATTAAAAAAAAATGACAATGTCATTGAAGACAAAGACAAAATTATGGAAATATTCCAGTTTTCAGTTCAGTCACTCAGTCGTGTCTGACTCTCCGTGACCCCATGGACTGCAGCACGCCAGGCTTCCCTGTTCTTCACCGTCTCCCAGAGCTTGCTCAAATTCACGTCCATATGAGTCAGTAATGCTATGCAACCATCTCATCCTCTGTTGTCCACTTCTCCTTCTGCCTTCTATTTTTCCCAGCATCAGAGTCTTTTCCAATGAGTCGACTCTTTGCATCATGTAGCCTGAGTATTGGAGCTTCAGCTTCAGTCCTTCCATCAGCTTTCCTTTAGGATTGACTGGTTTGATCTCTTTGCAGTTCAAAGGACTCTCGAGAGTTTTCTCCAATACCATGGTTCGAAGGCATCAATTCTTTGGCACTCAGCCTTCTTTATGGTTCAACTCTCACATCCATACATGACTACTGGAAGAATCATAGCTTCCATATATGAACCTTGGTTGGTAAAATGATGTCTCTGCTTTTTAATACATAGTCTTAGGTTTGTCATAGCTTTTCTTCCAAGGAGCAAGCATCTTTGAATTTTTGGCTGCAATCACTGTCCACAGAAAAGTATTCTCAGATAATTTTCACATGATGGATATAGAATCGTGAAATTATACACAGATTTTTGGAAATGAGATTATTGGCAAGGTAAGCCATATGTGAGATCGTTTAAAAGTCAGTGAGATTTTTATTTACCAGCAACAAAAGAAAAAAAAATACCAAAAATATTATATTTAAAACAAATGTTCAGGTGTTTAAATGTAAAATGAAGTAACTGTATTCTTCAAAAATGACAATGTCCAGGCTTCCCTGGTGGTCCAGTGGGTAAAGAGTCCGCCTTGCAGTGTAGGGGACACTGGTTCGATCCCTTGCCTGGGAAGATCCCACATGCCATGGAGTGGCTGGATGGGCGTTTCTGATTATGAGCCAGCACTCTGGAGCGCATGTGCCCAGAGCCCGTGCTCTGCAATGAGAGAGGCCACTGCGATGGGAGGCTCACACATGCCAAAGAATAAAGATGGATGAAAACAGATAAATAAAGGATCAATAAAAAACAGCGGCCAAAATTAAAAAAAAATGACAATGTCATTGAAGACAAAGACAAAATTATGGAAATATTCCAGTTTTCAGTTCAGTCACTCAGTCGTGTCTGACTCTCCGTGACCCCATGGACTGCAGCACGCCAGGCTTCCCTGTTCTTCACCGTCTCCCAGAGCTTGCTCAAATTCACGTCCATATGAGTCAGTAATGCTATGCAACCATCTCATCCTCTGTTGTCCACTTCTCCTTCTGCCTTCTATTTTTCCCAGCATCAGAGTCTTTTCCAATGAGTCGACTCTTTGCATCATGTAGCCTGAGTATTGGAGCTTCAGCTTCAGTCCTTCCATCAGCTTTCCTTTAGGATTGACTGGTTTGATCTCTTTGCAGTTCAAAGGACTCTCGAGAGTTTTCTCCAATACCATGGTTCGAAGGCATCAATTCTTTGGCACTCAGCCTTCTTTATGGTTCAACTCTCACATCCATACATGACTACTGGAAGAATCATAGCTTCCATATATGAACCTTGGTTGGTAAAATGATGTCTCTGCTTTTTAATACATAGTCTTAGGTTTGTCATAGCTTTTCTTCCAAGGAGCAAGCATCTTTTAATTTTTTGGCTGCAATCACTGTCCACATTGATTTTGGAGCCCAAGAAAATGAAGTCTGTCACTATGTCCATTATTTACCCATTTATTTTGCCATGAAGTGATGGGACTGGGTGCCATGATTTTAGTTTTTGAATGTTGAGCTTTAAGCCATCTCTTTCACTCTCCTCTTTCACTTTCATCAAGAGGCTCTTTAGTTCCTCTTTGCTTTCTGCCATGAGGTTGGGTGTATACAGGACTTTTTTTTTTTTCTCTTCAGTTTTTCTGTAAATTTGGAATTATTTCTAAAGCAAAAGTTAAATAAATACTGTTTACAATAGCAGTAAGTATAAGAGTAAACTCATAGAACTTTGTGTTTTTAACTCAAGTTTCCTCATTGATTTGACTGCCTCCTAAATCAGAAATGGAAGGTTTGGCACAATGGGGGAGATGAAGGAAATAGCTGTTAAGCCATAGGAAAGACTGACACTTTTTGACTTTGTATTATTTTTATGCTTGTATTATTGACGGTATTGTTGTTGTTGTTTTTCCAAAAGTTACTAGTTTTTATTTTAGTTGAGAATATACGTCAGGAAGAAAGATACATTACTTTATTTCTGCTTAAAGCATAAATATATATTCATTTGCTTATCTTTTGTTGTAGGGCAAAGCCTTTTCTTTGAGTAAAGGTTAAAGTCCTGCGTTTCAGTAATGCTATGCAACCATCTCATCCTCTGTTGTCCACTTCTCCTTCTGCCTTCTATTTTTCCCAGCATCAGAGTCTTTTCCAATGAGTCGACTCTTTGCATCATGTAGCCTGAGTATTGGAGCTTCAGCTTCAGTCCTTCCATCAGCTTTCCTTTAGGATTGACTGGTTTGATCTCTTTGCAGTTCAAAGGACTCTCGAGAGTTTTCTCCAATACCATGGTTCGAAGGCATCAATTCTTTGGCACTCAGCCTTCTTTATGGTTCAACTCTCACATCCATACATGACTACTGGAAGAATCATAGCTTCCATATATGAACCTTGGTTGGTAAAATGATGTCTCTGCTTTTTAATACATAGTCTTAGGTTTGTCATAGCTTTTCTTCCAAGGAGCAAGCATCTTTTAATTTTTTGGCTGCAATCACTGTCCACATTGATTTTGGAGCCCAAGAAAATGAAGTCTGTCACTATGTCCATTATTTACCCATTTATTTTGCCATGAAGTGATGGGACTGGGTGCCATGATTTTAGTTTTTGAATGTTGAGTTTTAAGCCATCTCTTTCACTCTCCTCTTTCACTTTCATCAAGAGGCTCTTTAGTTCCTCTTTGCTTTCTGCCATAAGGTTGGGTGTATACAGGACTTTTTTTTTTTTCTCTTCAGTTTTTCTGTAAATTTGGAATTATTTCTAAAGCAAAAGTTAAATAAATACTGTTTACAATAGCAGTAAGTATAAGAGTAAACTCATAGAACTTTGTGTTTTTAACTCAAGTTTCCTCATTGATTTGACTGCCTCCTAAATCAGAAATGGAAGGTTTGGCACAATGGGAGAGATGAAGGAAATAGCTGTTAAGCCATAGGGAAAGACTGACACTTTTTGACTTTGTATTATTTTTATGCTTGTATTATTGACGGTATTGTTGTTGTTGTTTTTCCAAAAGTTAGTAGTTTTTATTTTAGTTGAGAATATACGTCAGGAAGAAAGATACATTACTTTATTTCTGCTTAAAGCATAAATATATATTCATTTGCTTATCTTTTGTTGTAGGGCAAAGCCTTTTCTTTGAGTAAAGGTTAAAGTCCTGCGTTTCCTCTTTTGCATAAATAATACACTCCCAATATAGCATGTACTGCTTTCATTTTCTGTTGTTTTTTCTTTTTTTTTTTTTTTTGAGTGAGAGTTAAAGCACTTGAAGTAATACAAGTCAGAATCCTAGATGTTGCACATCCCTTCATCCTCTAACCTTTTACTGTTGCAGTTGCCACTCTTCATTTGGCGTTCCTTTTGTTTGTTTTTAAAAATCATCTTATCTTTATGGGCTTCCCTGATGGCTCAGTAGTAAAACATCTGCCTGCCAGTGCAGCCAATGCAGGAGACATGGATTGGGAAGATCCGCTGGGTTGGGAACATGCGCTGGAGAAAGAAATGGAAAACCACTCCAGTATTCTTGCCTGGAAAACCCCATGAACAGAGGCGCCTGGTGGGCTACAGTTCATCTGGTTGCAGTTGGAGATGACTTAGCGAATAAAACACCACCACCATCTTTACTGGATCTTTCCAAAATGTTCAACTTAAATTTTGTAGAAACAATATCATTTTTTGTATACCTATTAAAGTCATATTTAATCATATCTCATAATGGCACAGTTTGCATAAATTGGATGGGAAATAGGCACTGTTGATTGCTAAGCATGCATTTCAGCTGATACTGAAGCACTGTGTGTGTGTGTTCGTGGCCCAGTGCTGTCTGACTCTGCAACGCCATGGGCTGTAGCCCACCAGGCTTCTCTATCCATAGAGTTCTCCAGGCGAGAATACTGGAGTGGGTTGCGTTTCCTTCTCCAGGAGACCTTTCTGACCCAGGAATTGAACCCATGTCTCTTGCTTCTCTACATTGGCAGGCAAGTTCCAGCTGAGCCAGCTGAGCCACCAGGTATAACCTACTAAAAACCTCGCCTATGTTGTGGGCTGCAGTGGTGTTTTTTGCAGACACTGCATAGTATTTGATGAATTGATTAAGCCAGAGGCTATTGAGAGTTTCTACTGTGGAAGACCAGTAAGAGTTAAGTAGCTGTAGTTGCTGGCTAGTGTTAAAAATTGCTCGATTAGTAATTTTACTCAATACTATAAAGTGAATTGTGAGTAATTTGGATTAAGATACACGAAGAACTGATTACTAGAAAGTATTACTGGCAAAAGGCAAATAGATATTAATAAAACCCCCACTTGATTTATATCTGGTATTTGTATACTAGATTTCTTTCCCACTTAGCATTAGTAATTTTATTTGATGATTTTTACCAGTCATGATTCAGTCACAGTGGACACGTTCCTGGTTAACTTAATCAGAAAGAGATTTGATATTGAAGTTGTTGAAGTATGGGAAGCAGATTCTTGGCTAGAACCTCAGGGACCTGTCTCCAGTGGTACCTCCTAAAACGTCATTGCTGGTAGGGGCACCTTAGGAACTGCCACTTTTGCTGCAAAAAAGAAACTGAAGAATCAGGGTATAGTATCATATTCCCTAGACTGAGGTCTGAGGGGCAGGAAGTTGCTGCTGCCTCTGTTTTTCCCATGGACTCACCGTCTAAGTTGTGGTCCAGGGGTGAGGAATCATGCCAAAACTGTTAGATGCAGGCTACCTGTGCTAGATCTGTTGCAATAAGGAGGATGCCCTGTAGGTTTCTGTCTCTTTACCTTTGCTGCCCAGTTCTGAATCCAGTTCTGAATTTAAATATTTTCATACCGAAAGAATTTAGATTGTAACTGGAGTGCCTGTTGCAATGCTTCTTCCCTTTCTTTTTTTTTTCCCCTGTCAAATCACTCAGTCTCTCTGTCTCCTCTACCCACCTTCCCTTCTCTCTGCTCATCTCTTCTTTCTGTCATTCTCTGTTAATGCCAAAGGAAGAAAATGGCTACCATACCCTTCATTGCTTCCTTTGTTCCCCAGTTCTGAGTTCTGGGTTGGGGGAGTGGTTTCAATAGCTAGTCATTGGTAGTCTTTAGGACTGGAATCCTGGCTTACTTGTAGGTGAGAGAAATTCTTGAGGTTTGGAAAGGAGGAGGATGGCTTCCATGGGTTGGAGGTGGGTAGGTAGGGTATTTTTTCTGAATGAGTTCATTTAAAGGGCTTAGGCAGAGACAGTTCTCATTATTTGTGGTAGTTCTGTTAAAAGTCACTGTGAATACTGAGTTAGTGAGTTTGGAACCATTCTCCTAGGGGAAATGGAGCTTGGAATTTCGTGAGTCTTTGATCACAGTGCTTGTCAACTGGTCAGTATATCATCTTGTATTATGTGTGATTGTTTAAAGACACTGTATTTGATATGTAAGTATTCATTCATTAGCAATGAACTCATGCCAGCAGTATAACAGATGGCTGAATAAAGCTGTATAACATGTATTTTCATCATAAGGCACATCATAACTTTCTTGCTCTTTGAAACTTGTGCTTGAGGGCTACTTAAAGCAACTAAATCACCAGTAAGAAGACAAAAATACGAAGAACACTGGCAATAAATAGACTGCAAAAAGGCTATGCGTTTACAGTATGGGGGCTGAAGCAAGAAGGCAAAGCATTGCCTTGTTTGACCTCAGCTGAGAGAGCATGCATGTTGGATGATTCACATATTTCACCACTCAGTGCATGTCTTCGAATGGCCATAGGAGTGCTGGAATCATTGATTTGGGGGTTATACATTTTAGCAAATAGGTGAATTTGCAAATGCAGAATCCAGGACGAATGAGGATTGATTATAGATCTGGAGTGAGAATGAGGAGAGCATTAAAAAAAATGACATTGGTACTTGGTGAGGAATGTTGTCAGGAAAGACTTTATAATGTAGTCTACACTTGAGATAAACTTTGACAGATTTTACCACGTAGCCAACCAAGAAAAGAGTGAGGAAGTAGAATAGTAGTTATGAATACTATAATAGAATTTTAGGTAAGGCTCAGATCACATTCTCAACTCTTCCCATGGGACCTTGGGCAAGAGTTTTAATTTCCATCATTAGTGAAATAGAGATATTGATGGTCATTCAATGGGGTTACTTTGGGGTTTAAATAGAAAGTGCATGTTAGCGCACTTTTCAGGAGTCTAGCTCACAGGAAGTCCACAGTCAAGTCCCACAGGAAACGTGTCTGTATTCAGTGCAGCAAAGGAGGGAAATGACCTGGCACCTGAGGGAATTTTGGTTAGAATGAAGCAAAGGTTTCAAGTAGGCTAAAGGGCTCCTTGAGGCTGTGGGAGAAGGCAGAAGCTAGATCCTGGAAGTACTTCTTATGCTGAAATGGTTCTGAGTTATTAAAGTATTTAAAATAGGGATGGCACAATCAGTTTGATGCTTAGAAAGTTTGTCCTTTTATTTTATAGTGTACAGAGGAGAATTCAGGGGTAAGTCAAAAGATAGGTAAGTCAGCAGAGACTTTTGGAGTAGTTTAGGAAGGAAGAGATCAAAGCTTGACTTATCGTACTAGCATTGTGAATGGAGTTCAGAGAATGGATACGAAAGATCAAATGGTTCAGGAAGTCCAGTAGACAACATTTGACATCCACATAGAAGTGGAGAGTGAGGGAGGGCTCAGAATGGCTCCTGGGATTCTGATGGCATCCTTGTAGTGGAGGATAAGGCCTGTGTAGAAGATGCTCTCCCTTGTCCGTTCTGTCTCTACTCTTGACCCCGTTAAAGATTGGATCCCACTGTTCTTGCACTACAGGCTCTCGTGGTGCTCTGTACATCCCTTTTATTGCAGTACCCGGCCTTTTGTAACCACTTGTGTACTTACGCCCTCTTACACATAAGCTCTTTGAAAATTAGCACTGGTCAGTGTTGGTCACAAAAAGAAAGACTGTGGATGGATTGAATGAATGAATGTGGAGACTATTGGATAGATTTGGAGGAAAGATCCCTTTTATCTCTTAAGTTTCAGATTCAGTTTTGTGTCTCTGTTGAGCGTGATAATCATCTCTGAATGACTATGTGAGATAAACTTTGACAGATTTTACCACAAAAAAATGGATTTTTAAATACTATAATAGAATTTTAGGTAAGGCTCAGATCACATTCTCAACTCTTCCCATGGGACCTTGGGCAAGAGTTTTAATTTCCATCATTAGTGAAATAGAGATATTGATGGTCATTCAATGGGGTTACTTTGGGGTTTAAATAGAAAGTGCATGTTAGCGCACTTTTCAGGAGTCTAGCTCACAGGAAGTCCACAGTCAAGTCCCACAGGAAACGTGTCTGTATTCAGTGCAGCAAAGGAGGGAAATGACCTGGCACCTGAGGGAATTTTGGTTAGAATGAAGCAAAGGTTTCAAGTAGGCTAAAGGGCTCCTTGAGGCTGTGGGAGAAGGCAGAAGCTAGATCCTGGAAGTACTTCTTATGCTGAAATGGTTCTGAGTTATTAAAGTATTTAAAATAGGGATGGCACAATCAGTTTGATGCTTAGAAAGTTTGTCCTTTTATTTTATAGTGTACAGAGGAGAATTCAGGGGTAAGTCAAAAGATAGGTAAGTCAGCAGAGACTTTTGGAGTAGTTTAGGAAGGAAGAGATCAAAGCTTGACTTATCGTACTAGCATTGTGAATGGAGTTCAGAGAATGGATACGAAAGATCAAATGGTTCAGGAAGTCCAGTAGACAACATTTGACATCCACATAGAAGTGGAGAGTGAGGGAGGGCTCAGAATGGCTCCTGGGATTCTGATGGCATCCTTGTAGTGGAGGATAAGGCCTGTGTAGAAGATGCTCTCCCTTGTCCGTTCTGTCTCTACTCTTGACCCCGTTAAAGATTGGATCCCACTGTTCTTGCACTACAGGCTCTCGTGGTGCTCTGTACATCCCTTTTATTGCAGTACCCGGCCTTTTGTAACCACTTGTGTACTTACGCCCTCTTACACATAAGCTCTTTGAAAATTAGCACTGGTCAGTGTTGGTCACAAAAAGAAAGACTGTGGATGGATTGAATGAATGAATGTGGAGACTATTGGATAGATTTGGAGGAAAGATCCCTTTTTATCTCTTAAGTTTCAGATTCAGTTTTGTGTCTCTGTTGAGCGTGATAATCATCTCTGAATGACTATGTCCAGTAGCCACTTTGATTTAACTGAACTTGGATTCAGAGGAGAGAGGTTCTTGCTGGGTATCTCCCAGGCATTGGTATGGACAGTTGTGGCCAGTGTGGATGCATTTTTCCATAGTGTCATGTCTGGTGGAGAGGGAAGACAGCCACAGAAAGAACCTTGCAATCAATCAATTATGAGGGTTTGACTGAAGAGGAGCTTAGAAAGGAGTTCTAGAAAGTGGGAGTGACCATAAAAGAGTGAAAAAGGATTGGTATATGTCCCACCATACCCAGAAACTGTGGCAGGAGAGGACTTGTCCAGTTTAAAAGACTATAGAGAGACTGGTAGAAGGATTAAAAACAACATGTTGGAAATAGCAATGGTAAAGTCACTGGCCACCCTTTCTAGAATGATTTCAATATTACTTGTGGATGGAGATGTCACATTGCAGTGGGATTGAAGGTTGAATTGATGAAGTGGAAAAAGGAGTGCAGGCTATTCTCTTGGGTTTAATCTGTGAGGATTGGGGAAAGAATGCTGAAGGCAGTGACGGAGGTCTTTGTAGCAGGGGCTGTGGTTTTCCTGTTGGGTCAGATGGTAAAGAATCTGCCTTCAGTGTGGGAGACCTGACTTCGATCCCTGGGTTGGGAAATTCCCCTGGAGAAGAGAACGGCTGCCCACACCAGTGTTCCTGCCTGGAGAATTCCTTGGCTCGTCTGTGGAGTCGCAAAGACTGAGACACGACTGAGGGACTTTCACTCAGTGTACAGGGAGCCTTTAAATTGAATAGATTGGTTTTTGCCTTTTTTAAAAAAAATTTTTATAAAGAAATTGGCTTTTTTTTTTTTTTTTTTTTTCTGGCCTCTTTCATTGGTTTTTCATGTATTTATTTTCATCCACCTTTTTATTCTTTGGCCTGTGTGGGCCTCCCATCTCAGTGGCCTCTTGTTGTAGAGCACCGGTTCTGGCGCATGTGCTCCAGAGCGCTAGCTAGTAATTGGACACACTGGTCCAGCCACTCTGCGGCATGTGGATCTTCCCAGGCCAGGGATTGAACCAGCGCCCCTTGCACTGCAAGGCGGACTGTTTACCCACTGGATCACTAGGGAAACCCCTGCTTTTTTTTTTTAAAGCCAATAACTCTTGCCTACTGTAGCCTGGCAGTATACTGAAGTGTTATATTTTGTATAAATGTCTCAAATGAGAAATTTTCCAAGAAATTTTCTGTTTTTTAACAACAGAGTATGTACATATTTATATGTGGGTGTGTGTATGTGTGTGTATATGTACACACATCTAAATGTATAAAAGACCCTTTTTGTCCCCGTTGTGCTGTTTTTCTTTTAATTTTATTTTTTGTCCTTTGTTCCATCGTTTGATTGCTTTTCTGTGATACCTGGTGACCAGTATAGTTGATGCATATAGACTTGTCTTAATGGTTACGTTAATGGTTTTTATTTTGTTTTAATTTTTACTGGAATAAAATTGATTGACAGTGTTGTATACAGCAAAGTGAATCTGATGTGCACATACATCTATCCAGTCTAAAGGTTCTTTTGTCATATAGGTTGTTTCAGACTATTGAGCAGAGTTTCCTGTGCTACACAGTAAGTCCTTACTAGTTATGTATTTTATATATAGTAGTGTAGTGTGTATGTGTCAGACCCAGTCTTCCAATTTATCCCTCTTCTGTCTAATCATAAGTTTATTTTCTACATCTGTTTTGGTCTTGTCCATAACTATTTTGGTTTTGTACATAAGTTCTTTTTAGCCTTTTTAAAGATTCCATGTATAAGTGATATCTTGCGATATTTGCCTTTCTATGCTTACTTTACTCAGTATGGGAAACTCTGAGTCCATCTATGTTGTTGCAAATAGCATTATTTTGTCCTTTTTTATGACTGAGTAATATTTCATTGTTTATACATACCACATCTTCTGTGTCCATTCCTCTGTTGATGGGCATTTAGGTTGCTTCCATGTTCTGGCTATTGTAAATCGTAGAGGCATACAGAGCTTTTTTTTTTAAAATTTATTTGGCTGCGCCGAGTCTTAGTTGTGGTGTGCAGGATATTTAGTTGCGGCATGTGGGATTTAGTTCCCCGACTAGGATTGAATCTGGGCCCCCTGCATTGGGAACATGCAGTCTAACCACTTGACCATGAGGGTCCCTAGATACATATAATTTGAATTCATAACCATTATATCTTTGCTGCAGTCCCATGTTCTCACCCCTGCCACCACTTCACCTCTCGCATTGGCTTCTGAGAAACAGACTGTCCCACATTCAGTACTTGACATACTGCTTTCCTGTGGGGATGTTTATAGTTTGTTCCACTAAACCCTGTATTTCCTGACCACTGATAAGTTAGATTTAATAGCTCAGTTTAGATGCAGATTTATTTTTTAGGTAAGTATGAGTAATAGATGATGCTATGTTTTCTATTGCTTCATATCATATCTGCGTAGTCCATTGATTTTTGAGGCTGACTCCCACATTATAAAGCTCCCTATTAACTTGTCATTCCTGATTTAAAAAAAAAATAATTATTTTTCACTGTGCTAAGCCTTTGTTGTTGCGTGAGGGCTTTTTTCTAGTTGCAGTTAACAGGAGCTACTCTTTAGTTGCAGGGCATTGGCTTCTAATTGCGGAGCACAGGCTTTAGGGCCCGTGGGCTCACTAGCTCTGTGCCATGTGGAATCTTCCCGGACCAGGGATCGATCCGGTGTCCCCTGCATTGCAAGGCAGATTCTTTTTTTTTTTTTTTTTTAAACATTTATTCATTTATTTATTTTGACGGGGGTCGGGAGGGAGGGGGGTGGGCAGGCCACTTTGTCTAGTTTCATCCATCTTTGTTCTTTGGCTCGTGTGGGCCTCCCATCGCGGTGGCCTCTGTTGTCGCAGAGCACCGGCTCTGGGCACATGCGCTCTAGAGCTCCGGCTCTGTGATTGGACACATCGGTCCAGCCACTCCGCGGCACGTGGGATCTTCCCAGGCCAGGGATCGAACCGCGCCTTACACTGCAAGGCGGTGTCCTTACTCACTGGACCACCAGGGAAGCCCGCAAGGCAGATTCTTTAATCAGTGTACCATCAGGGAGGGTCTGTCACCTCTTGATTTTAACATCTGTTGATGATGTTCCCTTAGATTCTTTATTAGGGAGTGTAAAAAAAAACACACACACACAGGTAAATGGTAATCATAAAATTCTTTTATTTTTTTCTACTTTTATTAGTTGGAATTTTTCTATAAAAAGCTTCCTACCAGTATGTTTCTGATGGTTCAGTGGCTAAGCTTCTGTGTTCCTAATGCAGGGGGCCTGAGTTCGATCCCTGGTCTGGGAACCGTATCCCACATACCACAACTAAGAGTCTGTATGCCACAACTAAAGATCCCACGTGCCACAATTAAGTCCCAGTGTAGCCAAAGAAACAGATGTTTATAGTTTGTTCCACTAAACCCTGTATTTCCTGACCACTGATAAGTTAGATTTAATAGCTCAGTTTAGATGCAGATTTATTTTTTAGGTAAGTATGAGTAATAGATGATGCTATGTTTTCTATTGCTTCATATCATATCTGCGTAGTCCATTGATTTTTGAGGCTGACTCACATTATAAAGCTCCCTATTAACTTGTCATTCCTGATTTAAAAAAAAAATAATTATTTTTCACTGTGCTAAGCCTTTGTTGTTGCGTGAGGGCTTTTTTCTAGTTGCAGTTAACAGGAGCTACTCTTTAGTTGCAGGGCATTGGCTTCTAATTGCGGAGCACAGGCTTTAGGGCCCGTGGGCTCACTAGCTCTGTGCCATGTGGAATCTTCCCGGACCAGGGATCGATCCGGTGTCCCCTGCATTGCAAGGCAGATTCTTTTTTTTTTTTTTTTTTTTAAACATTTATTCATTTATTTATTTTGACGGGGGTCGGGAGGGAGGGGGGTGGGCAGGCCACTTTGTCTAGTTTCATCCATCTTTGTTCTTTGGCTCGTGTGGGCCTCCCATCGCGGTGGCCTCTGTTGTCGCAGAGCACCGGCTCTGGGCACATGCGCTCTAGAGCTCCGGCTCTGTGATTGGACACATCGGTCCAGCCACTCCGCGGCACGTGGGATCTTCCCAGGCCAGGGATCGAACCGGCGCCCCTTACACTGCAAGGCGGTGTCCTTACTCACTGGACCACCAGGGAAGCCCGCAAGGCAGATTCTTTAATCAGTGTACCATCAGGGAGGGTCTGTCACCTCTTGATTTTAACATCTGTTGATGATGTTCCCTTAGATTCTTTATTAGGGAGTGTAAAAAAAAACACACACACACAGGTAAATGGTAATCATAAAATTCTTTTATTTTTTTCTACTTTTATTAGTTGGAATTTTTCTATAAAAAGCTTCCTACCAGTATGTTTCTGATGGTTCAGTGGCTAAGCTTCTGTGTTCCTAATGCAGGGGGCCTGAGTTCGATCCCTGGTCTGGGAACCGTATCCCACATACCACAACTAAGAGTCTGTATGCCACAACTAAAGATCCCACGTGCCACAATTAAGTCCCAGTGTAGCCAAATAAACAAACAAACAAACAAAAAAGCTTCCTACCATCAATTCCTTGCTTATCATATATATAGGGGCAGAAAAAGTTGCCCTTTTTATAGTTTTTTTTGGTCTAATAATTAAATTGACATAAGACAGATTAATGGGAGAAAAGTAATTTTGAAAAATACTAGATTTAGTTTCGTATGTATAGGAACCTTAAGGATATGAGACCCAAGGGCAAATTGGGCAGTTGAGGCTTATATGAAGCTTGAGCTAAGGAATCAGATGGGGGCCTAGGACTTCCAAGGGAAAGAAGGTAGTCACAGGACAAGAAAAAGAACAGATGTTGATAAGCAGGTGTTTGCCCTGTTGTACAGATAGGTCTTTCAGATAACAAGTTATTTCTGGTAACAGTTCTCTTTCTGGCCCAAGCTCCCTATCTAAATTCTTCAGGTAGCTAAGGAAGAGGTAAAGGTTTTTCTTTGAGTCTGCAATCATGTGAATGTTACTATAATTCACATGCCAAAGAGATATATTTTGAGGTAACGATTCTCGTCCTTACCTAAAATGTCACTTGTTCAGGAAAGACAAGGACTTGATTCTTTCCTTTTATTTTAAATCTTTGGGGTATTATGTTGATGTGTTCCAGTGGTGATTGATCTTTATGTTTTTTTTGTAAAGGAATATTATAGACTTACAGATTTATGGATTTTTATAGTATATTTGTTTTACTATAGACTCATTGTTTCTTTGGTTGATTATGTTATTGTTCAGTCACTAAGTTGTGTCCGCCTCTTCGCGACCGCATGGACTCCAGCATGCCAGGTTTCCCAGTACTTCAGTATCTCTTGGATATGTTCAAGTGGACATGTTCATTTAAATTCATGTCCATTGAGTCAGTGATGCTGTCTAACTATCTCCTCCTACGATGGTTGATTGTAGTCCATTATTATCATTTATTGTGATGCTCAGTTGCCCCCAGATTTAGCCATTGGAAGCCCCTTCAGGTTGTCCTTTCTGTGCTTTTGATGTTCCCTTCATTTTTTTAAGTATTTCCTTACTTCCTAGCAAGGAAGATGTTCCACGCCCACCTTATAGCTTATTTTCCACTTGCTTTGAAATCAGACTTTTATCCAAGAAGCCCTAGTTCTTTTTAGTGGAGAACAGTAGTATTTAGCATTAGTCAGCTAGGGCTGTTTAACAGATGACCACACATTTACGTGGCTCAAAATGGTATTTATTCACTCACATTTCTGGAGGGTTAGAAGGTCTAAATCAAGTTGTTAGAAGGGTCATGCATTCTTTGAAGGATCTGGGAAGAATCTATTCTTTTTCTTTTTTTGTCTTGTGCTTACTGGCATACTTGGTTTGCAGCTGCATGGCTCTATCAGTCTTCATTTTTCCATGATGTTCTTCCCTCAGAGCTGTTCTCCTCCTCTTTTATAAGGAGATACCAGTCATAGTGAACTTGAGTTCACCCTAATTGAATATGACCTCATCTTAACTTGACTGTACGTATGAAAGACCCAGTTTCTAAATAAGGTCACATTTGCAGGTATTGGGGATTAGTTTTCTACATGTTTTGGGGGGTACAGTTCAAACCAAGGTTGCCTGCAAAACAGAAGCTTACCTGACTCCCTGTGAGGTCAGGTTGGGTGAGCTGCAATGGTATGGGATTGAAGGGCCAGATTTCCAGGTGCCTCAGGTGGTACCTAGCCCATTCTTCCCTCCAACCTGGCTCACAGGGGCTGGAGTAGAGCACGGTGGTAGCACCTGCTCTGTCCAAGCCTTGGCTGCTCAGTTTAGTTTTAAAATCTCACTCAGAAAGAAGTAGTCAAGAGAACTGTCAAGGGTGGCCTTTAGGATTTGTGCAGATCCTTATAAGGAACCACAGAGAGGCTGAAATAGAGGTTTCTTGAGACACGAACACAGCTGGTAGTTGCCCTTGGTTAATTTCCTTTCTAGTCTAAGGCATTATCTGCTTAACTGGTGAGTGTTGTATCTCCCAGAGAGCAGTGCTTTCTAGTAGGTACTCAAGTGTTCTCAATGTTGACCAGTTCTGTGGCAGGCATTGTTTATGAAACTAATACTCTCATGGTGGGAGCCATCGGTTTTTACTCTTCTTACAGTAATTAAACAACAGTACACAGGTCAGAAATACAGGTGTGTATAGGGAAAGCAATATGCTACACGTTGACATAGAGGAGGAAAATAATCAGCCTAGTTTCATTCCTCCGCCATCTTGCCCTGCTCCTAGTTACTTTTTTATTACCAAACTTCCTGTTGTTCATTTGCTCAGTCATGTGTGACTCTTTGTGACCCCATGGACTCTAGCACTCCAGGCTTCCCTTTCCTTCACCATCTCCCAGAACATGCTCAAACTCATGTCCATTGAGTTGACGGTGCCATCCAACCATCTCATCCTCTGTCATCCCCTTTTCCTCCCTCCTCAGTCTTTTCCAGCATCAGGCACTTCTCTGATGAGCTGACTCTTTGCATCAGGTGGTCTGAGTTTTGAAGAGTATCAGCATCAGTTCTTCCAATGAATATTTAGAGTTGATTTCCTTTAGGATTGACTAGTTTGATCTCCTTGCAGTCCAAGGGACTCTTGTCTTTGCCAGTAAAATCTTTAAAATAAAGAAAAAAAAAAAGTCTTTGCCAGCACCACAGTTTAAGATCATTAATTCCTCATTGCTCAGCTTTCTTATGCTCCAATTCTCACATCCATACATGACTATTGGGAAAATCATAGCTTTGACTATATGAACCTTTGTTGGCAAAGTAATGTCTCTGCTTTTTAATACACTGTCTAGGTTTGTCATAGCTTTTCTTCCAAGGAATAGGCATTTTTTTAATTTCATGGCTACAGTCACCATCCACATTGATTTTGGAGCCCAAGAAAATGAAGCCTGTCACTGTTTCCGTTTTCCCCATCTGTTTGCTATGAAATTATGGGGCTGGACGCCATGATCTTAGTTTTTGAATGTTGAGTTTTTTATTTTATTATTTTTTTTACAGGGTTTTGTTGTTTACTGCGACATATTGACCTACATCAGCCATAGGTATATGTATGTCCCCCCAAACCTCCCCTTATCTCCCTCCCCATCCCACCCCTCCAGGTCACCATAGAGCCCATGTTTGAGATCCCCTAGTCCCACAGCCTATTCCCCTGCCTCACCCCAATGTCCATAAGACTGTTCTGCACGTCCACCTCTCCATTGCTGGTCTACATGTTCATTTATCACTACCAGCTTTCTAGATTCCATGTATATGTGTCAGTATTTAATACTTATCTTCCTCTCTCTGATGCACTTCATTCTGTATAATAGGTTTTTGATTCATCCACCTCATTAGTGAATGTTGAGTTTTAAGCCAGTTTTTTCACTCTCCTCTTTTACCTTCATCAAAAGGTTCTTTAGTTCTTCTTCACTTTCTGGTGTCATCTACATACCTGAGGTTATTGATATTTCTCCCAGCAGTCTTGATTCCAACTTGTGCTTCATCCAGCCCAGCATTTTGCATGATGTACTCTGCATGTAAGTTAAATAAGCAAGATGACAGTATACAGCCTTGACCTACTCCTTCACCAATTTTGAACCAGTCCATTGTTCCATGTCTGGTTATAACTATTCTTGACCTGCATACAGGTTTCTCAGGAGGTGGGTAAGGTAATCTGGTATTCCCATCTCTTGAATAATTTTCCACAATTCATTTTGATCCACCTAGTGAGAAGCTTTAGCGTAGTCAGTGAAGCAGAAGTAGATGTTTTTTTGAAATTCTCTTGCTTTTTCTATGACCCAGTGAATGTTGGCAATTTGATCTCTGGTTCCTCTGCCTTTTCTAAATCCTGCTTGTACATCTGGAAGTCCTTGGTTCACATACTGTTGAAGCCTAGCTTGAAGGATTTTGAGCATTACCTTGCTAGCATGTGAATGATTGCAATTGTGCAGTAGTGTGGATAGTCTTTGGAATTGCCCTTCTTTGGGCAGTGGAATGAAATTGGAATGAAAACTGACCTTTTCCAGTCCTGTGGCTGCTGCTGAATTTACCAGATTTGCTGACGTACTGAGTGCAACACTTTAACATCATCATCTTTTAGGATTTGAAATAGCTCAGCTGGAATTCCATCACCTCCACTGGCTTTATTCACAGTGATGCTTCCTAAGGCCCACTTCTAGTAGTGATGTGTCTCAAACATCCACTTCTAAGACATCCATTCGTAGTGATGCTTCCTAAGACATCCACTCCAGGATGTCTGACTCTAGGTGAGTGATTACACTGTTGTGGTTATCAGTATCATTAAGATCTCTTTTGTATAGTTCTCCTGTGTATTTTTGCCACCTCTTCTTAATATCTTCTGTTTCTGTTAGGTATATAACGTTTCTATCATTTATTGTGCCCATCTTTGCATGATATGTTCCCTTGGTATCTCTGATTTTCTTGAAGAGATTTCTAGTCTTTCCCATTCTGTTGTTTTCCTCTATTTCTTTGCATTGTTCACTTAGGAAGGCTTCCTTACCTCTCCTTGCTTTTCTTTGGACCTCAGCATTCACATGGGTATATCTTTTCTTTTTCTCCTTTGCCTTTGGCTTATATCCTTTTTTTTTTTTTTTTTAACAGATTTTAAAATTTTGTCTCTAAGTCATTGTTTATTTTTCGTCCATCTTTACTCTTTGGCCTGTGTGGGCCTCCCATCGCAGTGGCCTCTCTAATTGCAGAGCGCCGGCTCTGGGCTCATGCGCTCCAGAGTGCAGGCTTGTAATTGGACACACTGGCCTAGCCACTCCGTGGCACGTGGGATCTTCCCAGGCCAAGGATCAAACTGGTGCCCCCTGCACTGCAAGGTGGACTCCTTTCCCACTGGACCACCAGGAAGCCCCTTGCTTCTCTTCTTTTCTTAGCTGTTTGTAAGACCTTCTCAGAGAAGCATTTTGAATTTGAGTCTTTTTTAAATCCTGCTTGTACATCTGGAAGTCCTTGGTTCACATACTGTTGAAGCCTAGCTTAAATTTGCAACTTGCTAGCATGTGAATGATTGCAATTGTGCAGTAGTGGATAGTCTTTGGAATTGCCCTTCTTTGGGCAGTGGAATGAAATTGGAATGAAAACTGACCTTTTCCAGTCCTGTGGCTGCTGCTGAATTTACCAGATTTGCTGACGTACTGAGTGCAACACTTTAACATCATCATCTTTTAGGATTTGAAATAGCTCAGCTGGAATTCCATCACCTCCACTGGCTTTATTCACAGTGATGCTTCCTAAGGCCCACTTCTAGTAGTGATGTGTCTCAAACATCCACTTCTAAGACATCCATTCGTAGTGATGCTTCCTAAGACATCCACTCCAGGATGTCTGACTCTAGGTGAGTGATTACACTGTTGTGGTTATCAGTATCATTAAGATCTCTTTTGTATAGTTCTCCTGTGTATTTTTGCCACCTCTTCTTAATATCTTCTGTTTCTGTTAGGTATATAACGTTTCTATCATTTATTGTGCCCATCTTTGCATGATATGTTCCCTTGGTATCTCTGATTTTCTTGAAGAGATTTCTAGTCTTTCCCATTCTGTTGTTTTCCTCTATTTCTTTGCATTGTTCACTTAGGAAGGCTTCCTTACCTCTCCTTGCTTTTCTTTGGACCTCAGCATTCACATGGGTATATCTTTTCTTTTTCTCCTTTGCCTTTGGCTTATATCCTTTTTTTTTTTTTAACAGATTTTAAAATTTTGTCTCTAAGTCATTGTTTATTTTTCGTCCATCTTTACTCTTTGGCCTGTGTGGGCCTCCCATCGCAGTGGCCTCTCTAATTGCAGAGCGCCGGCTCTGGGCTCATGCGCTCCAGAGTGCAGGCTTGTAATTGGACACACTGGCCTAGCCACTCCGTGGCACGTGGGATCTTCCCAGGCCAAGGATCAAACTGGTGCCCCCTGCACTGCAAGGTGGACTCCTTTCCCACTGGACCACCAGGAAGCCCCTTGCTTCTCTTCTTTTCTTAGCTGTTTGTAAGACCTTCTCAGAGAAGCATTTTGCCTTTTTCATTTTTTTTCCTTGGGGAGGGTTTTGATCACCACCTCCTGTACGATGTTATGAGCCTCTGTAACCATTATTTGGCATCCCAAATAGAGATATATTATTAGAATAAAGAAAGTAGATATTTTTCCTTCATGATAAGGTAAAATTTTTCAGGAAGGAGGATAGGTTCACTTATGTGAGTATGAATTAGTGTTAGTTGTTTTTGTTTGTTTGTTTGACTTGATGAGAAAGATCTTCAGTTCATTAAAAGAAGTTCTTAGGGTACTTACTATAAATATAATTATTTGGTTTGATTGGTGTTGAAAACATTGAAGGAAAGCTTTGCATAAACTAATGAAGTTATCATCACAGATACTGTTGTCACCCACTTTTGGGACTCAGTCTCTAAAGAGATATAGCATTAAAAAAAAAAAGTTATTGCATCACCTTCAGCAGAAAATCATATATATCAAATATTGCAAAATATTTGTCTTTCTCCAGCTAGGAAGCATAATCACAAGAGAATTTTAAGCCTTTTCTGCTTGGCTCAGAGAAATAAAGGTAAAAGAGAAGAGGGACTGGCAACATTATTTGATTGATTAATAATAGCATGATTTGATTTTAATAATTAATAGCATGATTTGATTTAATAATAAAACAATCAAATAATAACATAATTTGATTCTAGCAACATTATTAATTTTAATAATGATGAAGATGGTTTAGGAAAAGCTCAAAGAACAGAAAATTTATAAACTAAGTTTAAGAATGTGGGTAGGCAACCCTAAAATCAAATGAAAATGTTTATAAATGTCAAAGAATGATTAATATCACTAGTAAACAAATAAATGAAACTTAGCACCAGAGTTTTTGGGCTGTCATATTAGTAAAGATTTGGGTAGTGGGATTAACATTAAATCTTAAGATACTTGAATGTTTTAAATTTTGTCACAATCATATATTAACTCTATAGATTAAAGGTATAAATATAAGCTAACTAGGTCTTTAGTATATATACCTTATTTAGAGGTTCAGCTAGTTTTGTGAATTAAGGACTATTGAAGTTAGGAAGAGGCAGAGTTCATTTCACAGGCCAGTTAACAAGCTAGGTCAGGGGTGAAGGTTTAATTCTGATTGTTACAAACTTGTTGCATATTTTAACAGTCTCATTGCTTCAGTTTCTTGTCAGTCATTTTTCTTTCTTTTTTTTTTTTTTAAGACCAAAAATCTTGAGTCCCCTGTTTCTCACTTCTGTCACAAAATTTTGTTCGGAACAGATCTTCGGTCTGCCCACTTCTCACTGCCCCACCCCTGGGCTGTGCCACCGTTATAGTCTGCCTGGATTCATGTAAATTGCTTCCATACTTACAGCCTTACCCTTTTTTTGCCCTAACAGCCAGACTCACCTCTCTGCTGAACATCCTCTAGAACAGTTATCTTAGAAAGCAGTGTCATCTCCTTGGTGGATTATCCAGAACATGATGTACAAGTGAGGAAGAAGCTCAGGATTACTTATCATCTCACTCAGAGTAAACATCAAACTCCTTTTCTTCCCTTTCACAGCTGCCCCCATCCCCTCTCTTACCTTCTTCTCTTTTGCTTACCACACTCACTTTTTTTTTTGTAATATTTATTTGGCTGCAGAGAAGTCAGTTGTGGCATGCAGGATCTGAAGTTGGAGCATGTGGGATCTAGTTTTCTGACCAGGGATTGAACCCAGGCCCCCTGCATTAGGTAACTGGAGGCTTAGCCAGTGGGTCACCTGGAAAGTCTCACCACACTCGCTTCTTGCTGTTCTTTGAGGAGCTTAAGAGGCTTCTTGCACCTGCCTGAGCCTCAGATGCTCTTCCAGATATCTTACGGTTTATTACCCCCTTAGGCCTCTGAAAGGAATCCCTTGCCCACCTCGTGTGAAGCACCTGCTGCTCCTCTTTGGACTCTGTGTCCCTATTCTGGATTTACTTCTTCATTACTTATTATTGTCTCTTTCACTCCTCTGCTGTTAGTGTTTTGTCTCATTCCATCCTGAATGCCTGCCTAACAGTCAGGCACTTAGTACCTAGTTGAATGTTTGGCTGAATTTCCAGTTTCTTCTTTAGTGACCTCTCAAGCCTTTTACCTAGAGAAAGAGGCATGCCTACCATTATTCTTCAGCCATGGGAAAGTAAGACTGCCTTACATGTGCCAAATGTTTCTACAGAGGTGCTTTGCGGGCTTCTCCTCTCTCACTGCTCAGATTTTTATATTCTAAAACTCTTTAGCAGTTAAATGGTTCTGTTTTCTAAGTAACTTTTCCATGTTAGGGGCCAAACCTTTCCTTTTCCCACATTTGGTATAATTTAGTGCAAATCCTTTAGTAATGTGTTGGCATTTGCTCCCTCATTCAGTTAGCAAATTTAGTATATAGGGTATCTTGGTCTGCCCACTTCTCACTGCCCCACCCCTTGGCTGTGCCACCGTTATAGTCTGCCTGGATTCATGTAAATTGCTTCCATACTTACAGCCTTACCCTTTTTTTGCCCTAACAGCCAGACTCACCTCTCTGCTGAACATCCTCTAGAACAGTTATCTTAGAAAGCAGTGTCATCTCCTTGGTGGATTATCCAGAACATGATGTACAAGTGAGGAAGAAGCTCAGGATTACTTATCATCTCACTCAGAGTAAACATCAAACTCCTTTTCTTCCCTTTCACAGCTGCCCCCATCCCCTCTCTTACCTTCTTCTCTTTTGCTTACCACACTCACTTTTTTTTTTGTAATATTTATTTGGCTGCAGAGAAGTCAGTTGTGGCATGCAGGATCTGAAGTTGGAGCATGTGGGATCTAGTTTTCTGACCAGGGATTGAACCCAGGCCCCCTGCATTAGGTAACTGGAGGCTTAGCCAGTGGGTCACCTGGAAAGTCTCACCACACTCGCTTCTTGCTGTTCTTTGAGGAGCTTAAGAGGCTTCTTGCACCTGCCTGAGCCTCAGATGCTCTTCCAGATATCTTACGGTTTATTACCCCCTTAGGCCTCTGAAAGGAATCCCTTGCCCACCTCGTGTGAAGCACCTGCTGCTCCTCTTTGGACTCTGTGTCCCTATTCTGGATTTACTTCTTCATTACTTATTATTGTCTCTTTCACTCCTCTGCTGTTAGTGTTTTGTCTCATTCCATCCTGAATGCCTGCCTAACAGTCAGGCACTTAGTACCTAGTTGAATGTTTGGCTGAATTTCCAGTTTCTTCTTTAGTGACCTCTCAAGCCTTTTACCTAGAGAAAGAGGCATGCCTACCATTATTCTTCAGCCATGGGAAAGTAAGACTGCCTTACATGTGCCAAATGTTTCTACAGAGGTGCTTTGCGGGCTTCTCCTCTCTCACTGCTCAGATTTTTATATTCTAAAACTCTTTAGCAGTTAAATGGTTCTGTTTTCTAAGTAACTTTTCCATGTTAGGGGCCAAACCTTTCCTTTTTCCCACATTTGGTATCATTTAGTGCAAATCCTTTAGTAATGTGTTGGCATTTGCTCCCTCATTCAGTTAGCAAATAGTTATTGCAGCATGTATTATGAGCCAGGCTGGATACCAGACTGAACGCTAGGGCTTAAAGATATGGAGAACCTGCCTTTCCCTTGAGGAGATTGGAGTTCAGTGTGTGGTCGCAGGTGCCATTGGGAGAGGCAACTGATGTAAGAGGAATGCAGAGAGGGAGGTCCAGACACACAGAGTGGCTCACCTAGGCTTGCCCTGGAGGATTGGGAATCTCACCAATGGGCAGGACTTTGCCAGGTAAGAAAACAGGTAAAAGCTGCTTCAACTGGAGGGAATAATTTGGGCAAGGGCGTAGAGAGCTGTACTTGCTTAGAGAAGCACAAATCAGTGAGTATTATTGGAGCATACAGTATAATGTGGGTCTTCCCAGGTGACTCAGTGACAAAGAACCCACCGCCAGTGCAGGAAGCATAGGAGACACAGATTTGATCCCTGGTTTGGGAAGATCCCCTGGAGGTGGAAATGGCAACCCACTCCAGTTTTCCTTTTTTTTTTTTTTCAACAGTCAAAACTTTATGTACTTATTTATGCATTTACTCCTTTTACATAGCCTTGAACTTCAGGTCTTCAGGGGCAAGTACATTCGTTCAGTAAATATTTACTGTTTGCCTATGATTTTGCTAGGCATTAGTGAAGAAATGTGAGAATATAAAACTGACAGTTATATTCTCTGCTCTTAAGACGTTTACAACTGAGCTGGAGAAACATAAATGCACACAAATACACTTTATTGCTATGTAACAACTATGCTAAGTCGCTTTAGTCGTATCCAACTCTGAAACACCATGGGTTGCGGCCTGTCAGGCTACTTTCCACGGGATTTCTCAGGCAACAGTACAGGAGTGGGCTGCCATTTCCTTCTCCTCCAGTATTCTTGCTTGGAGAATCCCATGGGCAGAGGAGCCTGGCAGGGTACAGTCCATGCGGTCGCAAAGCACTGGACGCAACTGAAGCAATGTAGCACACACAGACAGTATAATGCAGGCTGTGGTAGTGGACATGGCCACCATAGTTCTTGCAAGGGCCTGATCTGGATGCTTCTAAAGGGTTATATGTGTCGTATGTAGAGGTGGGACTTTCATCCTGTGGCCCAGGGATTTTGGACCTGTGCACCTAAAGGGAAGGGGTTTGGTGAGGTGGCCTGAAAGGCTTTTAATTGGCATGCCCCCTTCATGGAACAGGAATAATACAGAATATTTTCTGTTAGGTGTTAATATATCTCCACGCAGATTATTTTCCAGTTTATAAACCCTTCAGGAGTTTACATAGCAAAGGCTGGCAGGGTTTAATTTTGAGGTATTTCGTTTTCCTCACATACACTTTGTGAGAAAGATGCTTATTTAAGCCTTCAGTGCATGATGATCACATGATTGTCTGTAGTCCTGAATTGCTTTAACCTCTTATCCCCTGGTGTGCTTTATTTTCCCAGCTTTTCTTTTTCTCAGGCAAATTGAGTTTACTGAACACAGTAGGATCCAGTAGATACTTGTAGGAGTCACCCTGTTCATTGACAGCAGGATTAAGTTTGTGTTTTTGCAGCACTGCTACTACCTACTTTTCTACTTCAATCTCTCCAGTCTTTTCTTTCTAAGCTCCAGACAAACTAACCTCCCCTCTTCATCCCTGTAAGCTTCCAAGTATTTCCACCACCTCAGGTGCTCTTTTTGTCTCATCTGGCAGACTTTTGCACCTTCTTATAAGGCTTAACTCTGCCCCTTTCCAAGGAAGTCATTGCTGAGTAACTCAGATGGAGTCAGGTAGTCCTTCCTTTGTATAGTGTCTTTTTTATTGAAGTTCGTTTGGCCTCCAGACAGTGAGCTTGAAAGACAGTCTTACTTTGCTCTTGTGGTGTACAGCCTCAGATACTGTGCCTCTGTTACTTTAGCCAGGTGTCTAGTGGTTTTACAGACAGGATGGTTTGTACGTTATTACAAGAAAGCATGTCATGGTGGCTAGAAGCCTGCCCGAGATGAGGGTCTGTTTCAGAGCTAGTTCCAGAAACTTGCAAAGTTAGAAAACTCATTCTTTCTAGCACGGACTCTGAGGAGGGTAACAATGTAAATTAGGTCAGTGAAGGAGTAACTAGAAGGGAGTTTTTCTTTTCTGCAGTTTAGGAGAGATGAAGGAGTCTCCATAACAGGATGGTAAGTAACTCAAAGAGTTTTATCCTGGGGGAGCATACCCCTATTTGGGAGGAATGACCACCGACCTCGCCACACCATAGCTCAGCACTGATTCCCGTGTCATCTTCTCTGCAGAGACTGCCCCAGCCATCATGGAGGTGACCGAGGTGGAGAGTCCACTCAACCCCAGCTGTAAGATCATGACCTTCAGACCCTCCATGGAGGAATTCCGGGAGTTCAACAAATACCTCGCGTACATGGAGTCTAAAGGAGCCCATCGAGCAGGTCTGGCAAAGGTGAGTATATTCATATTTTGGAAACCAGAAAATGATCACTTGGCTTTTCAGTTATGCTGTTAGTCTTCTTGATGCGGAAACTTGCTTTTTTCTAAAGGAAGATATTTGCTGAATCTTTGTTCTTAATAATCCATGTGAAGCATTTGAATTCTTCAAGAAATAATTATCTTATTATTATTTTTTAAAACTGTTTTCACTAAGGTCATATTTCTAGGGCTTTTACAAAAACCAGACCAAACCAAGGGTGACTCCCAGAAACCACAGAGATCCATGTGAGGGTTTCAGAGATGTGAAGGTATTCATAGCTTGCATTAGTTGCTCACAGGGTGCAGGTGTCAGCCTGAAGCCTGAGTGCTGCTCTGCTCCCCACTTTCCTTCCTCTATCTCTTCCGCTCTCCGTTCTTTTTTCTCTTTTAAAAAATATAACATTTATTAGATATGACTCACATATGATACAGTTCACCCACTTAAAGTGTGCAGTCCAGTATTTTGAGTGTGTGTGCATGTATTCACAGAGTTGTGCAGTTATCACCACTACCTAATTTCAGGACATTTTCATCACCCCCAAAATAACCATACTTACTAGCAGCCATTCTCTATTCCCTGCTATCCCCCTACCCCTGCCTCTAGGCTACCACTCATCTGCTTCGTTTCTCTATAAATTTGTCCATTCTGTTTTCCTTTTAGTTCTTGGTACATCATATGTGGAGAGTGCACGCTCTGTGCCAGGTCCTGCATTTGGGAGTGTGTGTGTGTGTCTGTGTGTGTGTCTCTGTGTCTGTGTGTGTGTGTAGGCAGTGAGGGGACTGAACAAAGTATTGGCCCTCTGGAAGCTAGTGATAGTGTTTTAGACCTGTGAGCAGAGATCCAAAGGATATAAGCCAACCAGTCTTTTCAGGATGTGGGAATAGGAAGAATAGTAAGTCTAGAATCCTAGAAGCTGACCTGAGCTTTGTTACAGCTTGTTCAGCCTTGATAAGACTTTGAAAGTTTTGCTCTTAGTACAGGGAAAGCACTGACAGGCTTAAAGCAGAAAACAGGAGGATGTGGTGGTTACTTTGTTTTTGGCTGTTTTCTGCGGCTTGCTCTGTGTGTATCTTAGTTCCCTGATGAAGGATTGAGCCTAGGATCCTAACAGTTACAGAGCTGAGTACTAACCACTAAACTGCCAGGGAATCTGTTTGTTTTCATTTGTGAGATTATTTTGATAAGATCACATTGGCTTCTATACAAAGAATGAATTTGAGGGGGAGGTAGAACTGAAGTGTGGAGTCCTGTCAAGGGTAGTTGTGACTTGCTCAGGGTCACAGTCACTGAGGACTGCGTTGCAAGGTTGCCCCATAGCCCCAGAGTTAGAGCTTTGAAAGTCAGATTGTCTATATTTGACCTTAACCTGAGATTATTGTGTCTTTTGTGATGGAAATCTATTTCAATTTAAAATTTTCTTCAGAAGAATAGACTCTATCTCTTCCGCTCTCCGTTCTTTTTTCTCTTTTAAAAAATATAACATTTATTAGATATGACTCACATATGATACAGTTCACCCACTTAAAGTGTGCAGTCCAGTATTTTGAGTGTGTGTGCATGTATTCACAGAGTTGTGCAGTTATCACCACTACCTAATTTCAGGACATTTTCATCACCCCCAAAATAACCATACTTACTAGCAGCCATTCTCTATTCCCTGCTATCCCCCTACCCCTGCCTCTAGGCTACCACTCATCTGCTTCGTTTCTCTATAAATTTGTCCATTCTGTTTTCCTTTTAGTTCTTGGTACATCATATGTGGAGAGTGCACGCTCTGTGCCAGGTCCTGCATTTGGGAGTGTGTGTGTGTGTCTGTGTGTGTGTCTCTGTGTCTGTGTGTGTGTGTAGGCAGTGAGGGGACTGAACAAAGTATTGGCCCTCTGGAAGCTAGTGATAGTGTTTTAGACCTGTGAGCAGAGATCCAAAGGATATAAGCCAACCAGTCTTTTCAGGATGTGGGAATAGGAAGAATAGTAAGTCTAGAATCCTAGAAGCTGACCTGAGCTTTGTTACAGCTTGTTCAGCCTTGATAAGACTTTGAAAGTTTTGCTCTTAGTACAGGGAAAGCACTGACAGGCTTAAAGCAGAAAACAGGAGGATGTGGTGGTTACTTTGTTTTTGGCTGTTTTCTGCGGCTTGCTCTGTGTGTATCTTAGTTCCCTGATGAAGGATTGAGCCTAGGATCCTAACAGTTACAGAGCTGAGTACTAACCACTAAACTGCCAGGGAATCTGTTTGTTTTCATTTGTGAGATTATTTTGATAAGATCACATTGGCTTCTATACAAAGAATGAATTTGAGGGGGAGGTAGAACTGAAGTGTGGAGTCCTGTCAAGGGTAGTTGTGACTTGCTCAGGGTCACAGTCACTGAGGACTGCGTTGCAAGGTTGCCCCATAGCCCCAGAGTTAGAGCTTTGAAAGTCAGATTGTCTATATTTGACCTTAACCTGAGATTATTGTGTCTTTTTGTGATGGAAATCTATTTCAATTTAAAATTTTCTTCAGAAGAATAGATTTTTTTTTTTTACTGTACTTCATTTTATTGTTATTCTAAATGTTGAGTTTATAATCTGGGTTTCTGTAGACTTTCGACATCACCACATAAATTCCTATGCTTCAGCAGAGCCTTCCATACGTGATTTGTCACGGATTCTCCTTGGGACCCTCTCTCTGTATTGGGTCCAGGAGTGCTGAGAGTAGCTGCAGAGAGAACTTCCAGTTCTGCAGGGCTCAGTGTTCAAGTCCTCCTCCTGCATCTGGATACAGCTGTTTGTAGCCTTGCACTGTTCTGGCATCTGTGTCTTGAAGTCTGTTATTCTTTTATGTGTAGTTCAAGTCATTGCTGGAAAAGCTCCAAAATTCAAGAATATTAAGCTGAGTAGATTAGGGGTGGATAAGAGAGTGAGAAAAAGAAGATGAAGGTTTATAGTGAATTTCTCAGTTGTGCTATGCTTAATTTAATCTATTTATTAGGTTAGCTCTCCTATTTTGGAACCTTAACACTTCCAAGTGATCTTTGAGGACAAAGAAAGTCATGTGTAGATTGAGGAGAATGGTATTTCAGAATCATTTGACATACAGAATTTTGATTGTAGACTTAAAATGAACCAGTTAGCAAGGTTTGAGCTTTATTTGGGCCGAGGAGAGTTGGGGTGACTGTCCTCTTCTCTGGGCTCTGAATGCAGTCCTTTGTCTTGTGGTTCTCGCTTCTTTGTTCCCTGAAAACATGTAGTTTACTGTGTTCCCTTGGAATTAGTGAACATCCTATGGCCAAGGGCACGCTCAGTAATGTTAGGAGAGAGATCCACGTCTACCCTCACAAGGGAGCTGCAGGCGTGGAGAGGCCGCCTTGTGACCCTGTGGGCATTCTCTGACAAAGCAGAGTTAATGAGAGCTACAATTAGTTTTCTGAGTGTTGAACCAGACACACCTGAGTACAGAGTCTTTTTTTTTTTTAAGTGAGACTCATTGACAAAGCTGGAGATCCTGATTTTTTCAGTACTTTCCTTCTAGTTATACTAGGAATACAGTGAACTATTTTTTTCTAGTCACTTTTGCCATCTTTTGCATCAGGTCACATTGACTCAGTTTCACCTACTTTTTCACCTCAGTTTTACCTTTTTTTTTCCCCTGGAAGTTGCAGCAATAGTAAATGTATACAACTGCACCAAATAAAATCAAATTGTAAGCATTGAAACTGCATTAATGTTGCTAGTTTGCTCTGAGGGCTGGCCCTGAAGAACAGTCACCTATGAAACTTTTGTTAGTGCATAAGTTAATGAATTGGTCTTAAACTCTGTAAAAGTTAAGAGTAAAATGAAAGTTAAAAAAAAAAGAAAAAAAAGATCAATTTGATTGATTTAAAGAAAGGGATTGAGTAGTGACTTTGGCCTTAGATTACAGTCTGTCTTGGTTGATAACATTTTTAAGTTTTATACTTGAGATTTAACTTTTTTTCTCCACCCCCTGCCAGTGAGATGTTTGACACCCTGACCTTCTGTCTACAAAGTTGATGGTCCAGTTGGAGAAGTGAAAAGTGACAGTGTCCTTAAATGTAGAACTTGTACTTTTTTTGTGTGTGGAGAAAGATTACAATAGAGCATTATTATATAAGAAATGGCAATGTTCATCCACAGCAGTATTCTGCACATAGTTTGTCCTGGGCCTGAGGTTATGCATAATACGAAGATTCACAAGTGGAGTAGAGGGTGAAGATGGCTCTCTGTGCCCAAGGGTGAAGAAAGATGAAAGAAACACTGTCCTTCCTCCTCCTCCTCCTTTCTTAGTTGGTAGATGGTAGTAATAGCAACATATTTCAAGATAAGTAGTGCAAATAGAGATTTTAGCTGGAAAATTTTTTCCTGGTATTGGGTTCAGGCTGGACCTGGGGAAATGTTAATATAAAACATATTTCTATTTTGATATGATCAGAAAGATAAGCTTCAGGAGGAATGGATTTCCTTCCTTTAGATTTGTCAAATGTAAACTTTTAGCTTTTGAATCTTTTAAAGTCCTAAGTATTATATTTTGTGCTTCTTTTTTCTATGTGAGAAAATCTGATGTGCTAAGATTTATTAATTTTTTAAATTTATTTTTGGGGGAGGTGGGGTGGGGAGGGAAGGGGACGGGCGGGCCACTTCTATTGGTCTTTCATTTATCTATTTTCATCCATCTTTGTTCTTTGGCTGTTGTGGGCCTCCGATGTGCTAAGATTTAAAATTATAGTTCAAAACTAAGATTTTTGTTATAGGCCTGAACTTATAGATTTTTAAAATTCTGTCTGAGCACGTTAAACTGTAGTCGAAGGCTTCCCTGGTAGTCCAGTGGATAGGGACATCGCCTTGCAGTGCAAGGGGCGCCGGTTCGATCCCTGGCCTGGGAAGATCCCATGTGCCGCAGAGCGGCTGGACCGATGTGTCCAATTACCCAGCCGGAGCTCTGGAGCGCATGCGCCCAGAGACAGTGCTCTACAGTGACAGAGGCTACTGCAATGGGAGGCCCACACGGACCAGAGAACAAAGATGGATGAAAACAGATAAATGAAAGTCCAACAGAAGTGCCCCCCGCAAAAAAAATTTTAAAAAAAGCAAACCCAAACTGTAGTCAAAGTAAATGAACACAGGCACCAAATATTCACAAAGGTAATATTTAGAGTTTTCTAAATGTATTGTGTTCTTCCTTTAACTTTAGAGAAGAAAATTTGCTACAAAATACTTTTGGGGTGAACAGCTGCCTTGCTTTTCTTTTCTTTTTTTTTTTTTAAAGATTTATTTATTTCTTTTATTTTTGGGCGGGGGTTGGGTTGGGGAGAGAGGGTAGCAGGCGGGCCACTTCTATTGGTCTTTCATTTCTCTATTTTCATCCGTCTTTGTTCTTTGGCTCCTGTGGGCCTCCCATCGCGGTGGCCTCAGTTGTTGCAGAGCACTGGCTCTGGGCGCTTGTGTGCCAGAGCTCTGGCTCGGTAATTGGACACATCAGTCCAGCCGCTCCGCGGCACGTGGGATCTTCCCAGGCCAGGGCTTGAACCGGCGCCCCTTGCACTGCAAGGCGGTGTCCTTACCCACTGGACCACCAGGAGAAGCCCTGCCTTGCTTTTCATAACACAGGAGAATACTTAACTCTAAGCATAGTACTGATTTTGATTGTAGATATATTTCTAAGTGGGAGCCTGAATAAATCTATTTTATTTTTTGGAGTACTCACATTTATTTCTGATGAAGAGAAAGTTAGTATTCATAAAATTCTTTAATATTCACCTTTTCTCTTTCAGAATGTGATCAAGAAATATAAGTATATTTATCCATATCTATTTGGTACGATTGTCCATACTCTTTAAAAATACTGAGTATATGTTCCCAGTAGCATATAGTATGATTGTCTCTGGTCTCATTTTAAACTAACATACCTTAGAGAAAGTAAAGGGTATAAAATCACCCTATTGTTGACAAAAATTAAATTGATTTTAGACATGAAAGATCCCCTCCATCTCTCTTTTGAATTAATAGTCATTTATCAGTTGTATAATACTGGCCAAGTCACTCATTCCCTGATTCCAGGTTTTCTCATGTGATGAAGCTTAACTCAGAACTTTTCATGGAAGTCAGTTGCAGGTGCAGTGTAGATATAAATGTGAAAAACCAAATCTTAAAACTTTTAGAACCACAAAAGTTATAAAAGCAAACCCAAACTGTAGTCAAAGTAAATGAACACAGGCACCAAATATTCACAAAGGTAATATTTAGAGTTTTCTAAATGTATTGTGTTCTTCCTTTAACTTTAGAGAAGAAAATTTGCTACAAAATACTTTTGGGGTGAACAGCTGCCTTGCTTTTCTTTTCTTTTTTTTTTTTTAAAGATTTATTTATTTCTTTTATTTTTGGGCGGGGGTTGGGTTGGGGAGAGAGGGTAGCAGGCGGGCCACTTCTATTGGTCTTTCATTTCTCTATTTTCATCCGTCTTTGTTCTTTGGCTCCTGTGGGCCTCCCATCGCGGTGGCCTCAGTTGTTGCAGAGCACTGGCTCTGGGCGCTTGTGTGCCAGAGCTCTGGCTCGGTAATTGGACACATCAGTCCAGCCGCTCCGCGGCACGTGGGATCTTCCCAGGCCAGGGCTTGAACCGGCGCCCCTTGCACTGCAAGGCGGTGTCCTTACCCACTGGACCACCAGGAGAAGCCCTGCCTTGCTTTTCATAACACAGGAGAATACTTAACTCTAAGCATAGTACTGATTTTGATTGTAGATATATTTCTAAGTGGGAGCCTGAATAAATCTATTTTATTTTTTGGAGTACTCACATTTATTTCTGATGAAGAGAAAGTTAGTATTCATAAAATTCTTTAATATTCACCTTTTCTCTTTCAGAATGTGATCAAGAAATATAAGTATATTTATCCATATCTATTTGGTACGATTGTCCATACTCTTTAAAAATACTGAGTATATGTTCCCAGTAGCATATAGTATGATTGTCTCTGGTCTCATTTTAAACTAACATACCTTAGAGAAAGTAAAGGGTATAAAATCACCCTATTGTTGACAAAAATTAAATTGATTTTAGACATGAAAGATCCCCTCCATCTCTCTTTTGAATTAATAGTCATTTATCAGTTGTATAATACTGGCCAAGTCACTCATTCCCTGATTCCAGGTTTTCTCATGTGATGAAGCTTAACTCAGAACTTTTCATGGAAGTCAGTTGCAGGTGCAGTGTAGATATAAATGTGAAAAACCAAATCTTAAAACTTTTAGAACACAAAATAGAATGTATTCATGCCCTAGAGCAGGAAAATAATGTATTTTTAAACAGAAGATCAAGGCAAAAATGAAGAAACTGGATTATGTTAAAATTAAGAACTTTATTGAATGATACAGTTGAGAAAGTCAAAGGGCAAGTTACAGGGTAAGAGAAAATATTTGATGTATTTACACACCCGTACACACACATATATAGGTATTTGAAAATATACACACCCAAGAATAACCAGACTATGTACAGAATTGCTATACATTAATAAAAAGGCGGATGACAACGCAATAGTAAGATAGGCAAGAGGCTTACAAAAATGCTTTACAAAAGAGGATATCTACAGGGTCAGTGAAAATATGAAAAGATTTCTTTAGTTATCAGAAAATGCAAATACACACTTGAGTACCGTTACACTCCTACCAGATCAGCAGTACTAAGTGGTAATGAAGATGTAGAGCATCAGAAACTGTCACACATCACTGGCGGGACTGTGAAATGGTGCAGCACTTTGGCATAAATGTGGTTATAATGATTAAATTTGATCTGTGCATTTCCTCTGTCCCAGTAATTTCACTGTTAGGAGGTTCTCTGCGTGGGTGTGTATTTTAGAGAACCGTGTGCCCCCATGCTGCAGAAGATGCATACAGCGGTGTTAACAGCAGTGGTGTTTGCAGTTGCCCGTAATTAGAAAAAGAAAAAAAGTGATCATCAAATAGTCATTTGTTTACAGATATATATTTATACAAAGGCATACTAAATAGGAATGAAAATCAGTGAACTTCAGCTATCTAGGTCATCAGATTTGAGTCTCACAGAAATGTGGAGTAAAATAGAATATATATGTATATATACACACACACACACTTCTGCACACTTAACTATTGTTACAGTTGTATATACAGACCTAAGACTATAAATCCCAGCAAGGAAATGAATACCATAGTGCTGTGATAGTGAACACTTTGTGAACTGGGGTGTGGGGGTGTGGGAGTGTGTGTGGGAAAAGGTACCAGGACCTCTTAGGGTGCCTGCAGTATCCTATTTCTCATATCTGAGCAATGGTTCTCTGAGGTTTGCTTTATAATAACTCGCAGAGCTACATGTTTTTGACTCTACATTTTCTGTACGTGTGCTATTTGTATTTCGCAATTAAAAGTTTAAAAGAACATTGTCTTAAAAAATTAAGACAACTTCTAAAGTAGATGTATTCCACCTGTAAACTGTGACTCAGTTCATAACTTTGTTATAATTTTTAATCATTAGGAACATATATTTTTGTTTTTTGTTGATGCTTTTTTCATTGTTAGTAATTAAGTGTTTAAATATTTATGGGAAAATGGTGTGCTGAACTGCTTCATAGAGGCACGTGAGAATTGAGAGTGCATGTCTCTTTCCCAGCTCATGTTCAGATGTCACATGGGTGAACTCAAATTGGCCATGGCGGGAGTAGTTACACCATGGAAATAGGCCCAGGCTACTAGTCACCTCCCCCAGAAAGTTGGCTGTAAACATTTTCTAGCACAGGCCCAGTGCTACTAGTCATCAGAAAACTGTCACACATCACTGGCGGGACTGTGAAATGGTGCAGCACTTTGGCATAAATGTGGTTATAATGATTAAATTTGATCTGTGCATTTCCTCTGTCCCAGTAATTTCACTGTTAGGAGGTTCTCTGCGTGGGTGTGTATTTTAGAGAACCGTGTGCCCCCATGCTGCAGAAGATGCATACAGCGGTGTTAACAGCAGTGGTGTTTGCAGTTGCCCGTAATTAGAAAAAGAAAAAAAGTGATCATCAAATAGTCATTTGTTTACAGATATATATTTATACAAAGGCATACTAAATAGGAATGAAAATCAGTGAACTTCAGCTATCTAGGTCATCAGATTTGAGTCTCACAGAAATGTGGAGTAAAATAGAATATATATGTATATATACACACACACACACTTCTGCACACTTAACTATTGTTACAGTTGTATATACAGACCTAAGACTATAAATCCCAGCAAGGAAATGAATACCATAGTGCTGTGATAGTGAACACTTTGTGAACTGGGGTGTGGGGGTGTGGGGAGTGTGTGTGGGAAAAGGTACCAGGACCTCTTAGGGTGCCTGCAGTATCCTATTTCTCATATCTGAGCAATGGTTCTCTGAGGTTTGCTTTATAATAACTCGCAGAGCTACATGTTTTTGACTCTACATTTTCTGTACGTGTGCTATTTGTATTTCGCAATTAAAAGTTTAAAAGAACATTGTCTTAAAAAATTAAGACAACTTCTAAAGTAGATGTATTCCACCTGTAAACTGTGACTCAGTTCATAACTTTGTTATAATTTTTAATCATTAGGAACATATATTTTTGTTTTTTGTTGATGCTTTTTACATTGTTAGTAATTAAGTGTTTAAATATTTATGGGAAAATGGTGTGCTGAACTGCTTCATAGAGGCACGTGAGAATTGAGAGTGCATGTCTCTTTCCCAGCTCATGTTCAGATGTCACATGGGTGAACTCAAATTGGCCATGGCGGGAGTAGTTACACCATGGAAATAGGCCCAGGCTACTAGTCACCTCCCCCAGAAAGTTGGCTGTAAAACATTTTCTAGCACAGCACTCTGATTTGCTGTACTATGTGAGAGGCATTTAAAGAAATGGTATTGACTAAATATAGTACTTATTTTTGCATGATAATATAAACAGCATTTGAACTTTGGCAGGTTATTTTACTTCTGTGTGTCTCTCAATTTTACCTTTAAAATAGGTATCAACTAAAAAATAAGTCAATACCAGTACACTGTTTATTATAGTGAGTACTCAGTAGTAAATTTTGCTGTTTAAAAAAATGTCATGTCAGTGAGGTGAATATTTGGGAGAGTGAGAGCATTTCCTCTCTCTCTCTTGTGATTTAATGCAAACTTTCACTGTGAAAATTTATTTTATTTTATTTTTTTACAGAGTTTTGTTGTTTACTGCCACACATCAACCGAATTCTCCATAGGTATACACACATCCACACTGTGAACATTTTTAATAGAAATGTTGAGAAATTCTTCACTTGTATTCTGTTGAAACATGAAAGCTAAACAACTGCGTGGAATGTTTTCCAGATATCATATATTTTACTTTTAGGTGATTCCTCCTAAAGAGTGGAAGCCAAGGCAGTGTTACGATGACATTGACAACCTGCTTATTCCAGCTCCGATTCAGCAGATGGTCACAGGGCAGTCAGGACTGTTCACTCAATACAACATCCAGAAAAAAGCCATGACAGTGAAGGAGTTCCGGCAGCTGGCCAACAGTGGCAAGTGAGTAGATACAGTGTGCTGTTTCCATTTCTTTAGAAGGTGTAGGTGAATATGTAAGAAACCAAGTAGATGGAAGCTTGTGAAGAGCAGGAGTCTTCTGCACAGTCTGTCTCAGTTCCCATTTAACAGTTTCTGGTTTTCAGATGGTTGCCTGTCTACTTAACGTTTAGTTTACTGCTAGGAAGATTGTTCCTCAATCTCATTTGTGATGTTCATTGTTAGTAATTAAGTGTTTAAATATTTATGGGAAAATGGTGTGCTGAACTGCTTCATAGAGGCACGTGAGAATTGAGAGTGCATGTCTCTTTCCCAGCTCATGTTCAGATGTCACATGGGTGAACTCAAATTGGCCATGGCGGGAGTAGTTACACCATGGAAATAGGCCCAGGCTACTAGTCACCTCCCCCAGAAAGTTGGCTGTAAAACATTTTCTAGCACAGCACTCTGATTTGCTGTACTATGTGAGAGGCATTTAAAGAAATGGTATTGACTAAATATAGTACTTATTTTTGCATGATAATATAAACAGCATTTGAACTTTGGCAGGTTATTTTACTTCTGTGTGTCTCTCAATTTTACCTTTAAAATAGGTATCAACTAAAAAATAAGTCAATACCAGTACACTGTTTATTATAGTGAGTACTCAGTAGTAAATTTTGCTGTTTAAAAAAATGTCATGTCAGTGAGGTGAATATTTGGGAGAGTGAGAGCATTTCCTCTCTCTCTTGTGATTTAATGCAAACTTTCACTGTGAAAATTTATTTTATTTTATTTTTTTACAGAGTTTTGTTGTTTACTGCCACACATCAACCGAATTCTCCATAGGTATACACACATCCACACTGTGAACATTTTTAATAGAAATGTTGAGAAATTCTTCACTTGTATTCTGTTGAAACATGAAAGCTAAACAACTGCGTGGAATGTTTTCCAGATATCATATATTTTACTTTTAGGTGATTCCTCCTAAAGAGTGGAAGCCAAGGCAGTGTTACGATGACATTGACAACCTGCTTATTCCAGCTCCGATTCAGCAGATGGTCACAGGGCAGTCAGGACTGTTCACTCAATACAACATCCAGAAAAAAGCCATGACAGTGAAGGAGTTCCGGCAGCTGGCCAACAGTGGCAAGTGAGTAGATACAGTGTGCTGTTTCCATTTCTTTAGAAGGTGTAGGTGAATATGTAAGAAACCAAGTAGATGGAAGCTTGTGAAGAGCAGGAGTCTTCTGCACAGTCTGTCTCAGTTCCCATTTAACAGTTTCTGGTTTTCAGATGGTTGCCTGTCTACTTAACGTTTAGTTTACTGCTAGGAAGATTGTTCCTCATTTTGTCATCTCATTTGTAATATCTGTAAATGGATTTTTTCCTGTTTTTTAGTTAACATGAGTTTTTTATTCTGTACTTGACTCTACTTTGTTAGGCGATTTCTTTGTGTGATAATGTTTGTCTTAAGCAATAAGTTACAGGTATTAGAAGAATAATTTAAAAAGAAAATCCTTGAATGATTTGAGGGGCCACCATTATTGTATTAGTCACTTGTTGCTATGTAACGAATGACCCCGAACCTTAGTATCTTACATCAATAAACATTTGCCATCACAGTTTCTAAAGGTCAGGAGTCTGGGAGTGGCTTGGCAAGGTGGCTGTGGCTCAGGGCCTCCCTTGAGGTTGCAGTCAAGTTCAGTGGGGCCACTGTCGTCTGAAGGCTTGATTGTGTCTGGAAGATGTTCTTCCAGGATTGGTCCCCTTATGTGGCTGTTGGCTGGAGGCCCAAGTTCCTTGCTACAAGAACTGCTTGTGCATGTGATGTCTGGCTTCTCTGTAAGCAAGTGATCCAGAAGTTACCAAGATGGAAGACCCAGTGTTTTTTTCATGACCTGCTTGTTGACTGTCATTTCTGCCATATTCTATTTGTTATATGCCAAGTGCAGCCCATACTTAAGGGGAGGAGAATTAAGCTGTACATCTTGAAGGAAGGCATTATCAAAGCATTTGTGGATATATTTATAGATTGTGATGGTTATCATTTATTTTTCCTAAAGAGTGGAAGCCAAGGCAGTGTTACGATGACATTGACAACCTGCTTATTCCAGCTCCGATTCAGCAGATGGTCACAGGGCAGTCAGGACTGTTCACTCAATACAACATCCAGAAAAAAGCCATGACAGTGAAGGAGTTCCGGCAGCTGGCCAACAGTGGCAAGTGAGTAGATACAGTGTGCTGTTTCCATTTCTTTAGAAGGTGTAGGTGAATATGTAAGAAACCAAGTAGATGGAAGCTTGTGAAGAGCAGGAGTCTTCTGCACAGTCTGTCTCAGTTCCCATTTAACAGTTTCTGGTTTTCAGATGGTTGCCTGTCTACTTAACGTTTAGTTTACTGCTAGGAAGATTGTTCCTCATTTTGTCATCTCATTTGTAATATCTGTAAATGGATTTTTTCCTGTTTTTTAGTTAACATGAGTTTTTTATTCTGTACTTGACTCTACTTTGTTAGGCGATTTCTTTGTGTGATAATGTTTGTCTTAAGCAATAAGTTACAGATATTAGAAGAATAATTTAAAAAGAAAATCCTTGAATGATTTGAGGGGCCACCATTATTGTATTAGTCACTTGTTGCTATGTAACGAATGACCCCGAACCTTAGTATCTTACATCAATAAACATTTGCCATCACAGTTTCTAAAGGTCAGGAGTCTGGGAGTGGCTTGGCAAGGTGGCTGTGGCTCAGGGCCTCCCTTGAGGTTGCAGTCAAGTTCAGTGGGGCCACTGTCGTCTGAAGGCTTGATTGTGTCTGGAAGATGTTCTTCCAGGATTGGTCCCCTTATGTGGCTGTTGGCTGGAGGCCCAAGTTCCTTGCTACAAGAACTGCTTGTGCATGTGATGTCTGGCTTCTCTGTAAGCAAGTGATCCAGAAGTTACCAAGATGGAAGACCCAGTGTTTTTTTCATGACCTGCTTGTTGACTGTCATTTCTGCCATATTCTATTTGTTATATGCCAAGTGCAGCCCATACTTAAGGGGAGGAGAATTAAGCTGTACATCTTGAAGGAAGGCATTATCAAAGCATTTGTGGATATATTTATAGATTGTGATGGTTATGATTATTATTAAATTACCTTAAAATTTTTTTGACATAATAGTTTAGGTTTTAGATCAAAACATCTAGCTAGACACCCCCTACCCGCAAACCAGCCGACTGATCATGAAACCAAAAAACATCATTCTGTAAATTCCCTGGATGAATATGCATGACATTGAGTCCCTTGGATGAATTTAGTTGGTATCTTTTTTTTAAAAAAATTGTATTTGACATAATAAGTATTTGATAGTAGTTGAAAAATCTTTTTTTCTGTATGAAGTCCCTGTTATGGAGCATTCTGGCCAATCCAAAGGAATTAAACATTTGATATTTACTTCAGGTTTATCTTGAATTTTTTTGGTAGGTATTGGTCTCATTGTTTCAGATCTCATTAATTGAGAATGTAAAACTATCATAAAGTGGACTGGTTTGCTTTCATACTCTTTAAGACCGCTTTAATAAAAGAAGTTCAGTGTTAAGATTGCGGAAGCAATTTGATCCAACTTTTTATGAGCCGTTTACTGTATTCTGTTCTTTTATCCTCCAGTGCCCATTTCTATAATCATTTTCAAAGTATTAAATAGCTTAGTTCATTTACACTAAATTTTTGTGGAACCTCTACTTGATACATATAAATGTCTAAATTGTCAGAGTATAGTAAGATTGGTTACAGATTTTAGAAGATATTTTGAAAGGTAAAATAATCAGTTTTAACTAATTTTTGGTTTCTAAAGTTGATACTTTCATGAAAGTCAAAAAAATTAAGTTTTTATATAGAATTATTTAGGAGACTTTTCAGACACCTATGATAAATACATTTACATATTTACTTGTTAGATTTGACAGCATGAGCTGATGTAGTGTTTTCTAGAAAGTGATGGGTAGGGAGAATCTTAAAATATTGCTTACCGTTTGTGCTTTGTTTTCTCTCCCTTTTCCAGATACTGTACTCCAAGATACTTGGATTATGAAGATTTGGAGCGCAAGTATTGGAAGAACTTAACCTTCGTGGCACCTATTTATGGTGCAGACATTAATGGGAGCATATATGATGAGGTATATTTCTATTATAGTGGGTTTTATAAAGTATCATTTCATGTTACTCTTTGTTACCATTTTAGGTGGCTGATAAGCAGTCATTTGTTGTGCTTTGTGTGACCCATAATTTCTCACAGAACAAGAGGAAATAGAGGCATATCAGTATGACTTCTGCTGCTGCTGGTTTTAAATTGAAACCAGCAAATTTTACAAATACCTGAGACTGTTCACCAGTAGTATAGTATGTCGTTATCTGGCTAGTCTTTAAATTAAACTCAAAAGTTTTAAAAGTGAGAGCACATTATTAAAAAATACTTGGAAAACAAGAAATATTCATAATACTACCATTTTGAAATATTCAAAATACTACAAAAGTAGTATTTTAATAGGTATTCTTCCTGTAACATGCTTATATTCTCTTTTTTACCCCTCCCCACAAATTGTGAGAATTTTTTTCTTTTTTTAAAAGTGCACATTACAGTCTTTCCAGTTATTTATGAGCGCATAATCTGCTTGATAAAACCTAGTCCTTCTTGCAGTTCCCTGATACTTGAAGTCCTATTAATTTTTTTTCTTTTTGAAACCTTTTTATCATCTTCCATTGTTTCATTTTGAAAAATATCTTGCCTATCAAAAAGTTGAAGTAATGGAGTGAGCAGTGGCGGCCCTCATATGGATGCATGAGCTGTTAATATTTGCCACATATGCTCTCTGTTTCTCTGTCACTCTGTCTTGTCTCTGTCTCTCTGTCTCTCTGCTGTAACATTTGAAAGTGAGCTGTAGATATTTTGACAGTTCACCCTTAATTATTTCAGCATGAATCTTTCAGTTATAAGGCAATTTAATATTTATATAATAGCATCTAATGTAGAGACTATTTTCAGAGATCCCTAATTTTCCCAGTAATGTTCTTTATAAACTGCTTTTTTCCCCCTCCATTTGAAAGATCCAACCAAGGATTTCCCTTTAATATTTTTTTTAAATTAATTGATATGGAGCTTCCCTGGTGGTCCAGTGGGTGAAGAGTCCACCTTGCAGTGCAAGGGGCACTGGTTTGATCCCTGGCCTGGAAAGATCCTGCATGCCTAGGAATGGTTGGGCCAGTGTGTCCAATTACGAGTCAGTGCTCTGGAGCACGTGTGCCTAGAGCCAGTGCTTTGCAATGAAAGACTACAATGAGAGAGGCAACTGCGATGGGAGGCCCACACATGCCCAAGAGTAAAGATGGATGAAAATAACAACAACAACAATGATGACTGACAAGCAAAAAAAAAAAATTAATTGATTTATTTTTGGCTGTGCTGGGCCGTCATTGCTGTACAAGTTAGGGAGAGTCAGGGCTACTCTGTGGTTGTGGTGCACAGGCTTTTCTTTGTGATGACTTCTCTTGTTGCGGAGCATGGGCTCTATGCCCACAGGCTTCAGTAGTTGTAGCACGTGAGCTCCGTAGTTCTGGTTTGTGGACCCCAGAACATTTAGGCTTCAGTAATTGTGGCCTTCGGGTTCTACAGCACAGACTTAGAAGTTGTGGTGTCTGGGCTTAGTTGTTACACAGCATGTGGAATCCTCCCAGACTGGGAATCGAACTGAAGTCCCTTGCCTTGACAGGCAGGCTGTTATCCACTGTGCCACTATGGAAGTCCGAAAGGACCATTCTTATTTTTGAAAGTGGGCTGGGTATTAGAGGATGCTGTGGAATTACTGAGGCCCTATTAGATGTGATGTGATGTGATGTTGGCATGATGGCTATATATATATGTGTGTGTATATATATATATATACGCACACACATATGCACACACAGGTGCATATTGATATATATATATATATATATATATATATATATATATCTGTATACACACACACAGAGACACATATTTTTTCTTACAAATTAAGAACACGCTGAAAAATAAATCAGTGAAATGACATGCAGTCAGGGATTTGTTTTTAAAATATCTCAGGAAATAAAGTAGAATGGATATAGTAGAATGAAGACTGGCAAAATATTGGTAAATGAAACTAGGTGATGGATACATGATGTTTAAAATGTGTATGTTTGAAATATTAAAAGTTTAAAAAGGGAAAACATTCTTTCTTTTAGCCCCTTTTGGATTTTCACCAGTGTAAGTAACCTCCATATTGAGATCTGTTGTTTATTAAGTTAGTACATGCTCATGTAGAAAAATGGAAAAATATGAAGAAAAGAATTACTTACAAGCTTACCAAACAAACAACCTCTTTATGATTTCCTTTTGGCCTTCAAGATGGCATCTTGAAATGGGTATGACCAAGCAGATATGGTTGGTATTTTCATTTGGGGCCAGAAAAGTTTTCTGGGGCCCAGAAAATGTTTTCTCAAAGTTGTAAGTCCAGTAGGCTGCCAAGTGCTCTTGTTCCTCACATTTGTTTTAAGGAAGTAATTGTATGGAGTCAGTCTCATGGTTATGAAAATGTGTAAAACTAGGTCTGTGTTGCCTACAGATTTACCCTGAGCTCATGGTTTGTACAGTGCCTTCTTTGTGGTTTCTTCCTTGTAGTATTCTGGCAGGTTTGCAGGTTTCTGAAAGGAAGACAGCTTGAGGAATCATCTGGATCTTAGGCTGGGCGGTTGCTTGTCTTAGGACTCAAAGATAAAATACAACTTCATCAAGACTTTTTTCTAACTATACCTTGGGGTCACTGAGCTCTTTGTTCCTTTTTGAAGATCTAATTAAGGAGTAGAAGCAGCGTATGATTTTCAGAAGAGTTGACATGAAACTGCCCTGAACTAGTTTTTCTTATCTGATAGTGAAATAACGTAATTTTTTTTTTTTTTAATTTTGGCCTCTTTTATTGGTCCTTCATTTATTTATTTTTACCCATCTTAATTCTTTGGCCTGTGTGCACTTCCCATCACTGTGGTCTCTCTCATTGCAGAGCACCAGCTCTGGGTGCATGCGCTCCAGAGCGCTGGCTCGTAAATGGACACTCTGGTCCAGCTGCTCTGCAGCATGTGGGATCTTCCCGTGCCAGGGATTGAACCGGTGCCCCTTGCACTGCAAGGCAGTGTCTTTACCCACTGGACCACCAGGGAAACCCCTAACATAATTGTTGACAGCACAGATGAAGCTGATGAATTTATAGGCTTGTGGTGCTTATCAGTTTACTCCTTGGGTTTGAAAACCAGTTACACAGTGGCATTGCTTCCAGGGACAATTGACTTTAGACTTCAGATTTGAGTAACTCTAGTTATTAAAATTCGATCAACAGAATTCACCAGTGTAAGTAACCTCCATATTGAGATCTGTTGTTTATTAAGTTAGTACATGCTCATGTAGAAAAATGGAAAAATATGAAGAAAAGAATTACTTACAAGCTTACCAAACAAACAACCTCTTTATGATTTCCTTTTGGCCTTCAAGATGGCATCTTGAAATGGGTATGACCAAGCAGATATGGTTGGTATTTTCATTTGGGGCCCAGAAAAGTTTTCTGGGGCCCAGAAAAGTGTTTTCTCAAAGTTGTAAGTCCAGTAGGCTGCCAAGTGCTCTTGTTCCTCACATTTGTTTTAAGGAAGTAATTGTATGGAGTCAGTCTCATGGTTATGAAAATGTGTAAAACTAGGTCTGTGTTGCCTACAGATTTACCCTGAGCTCATGGTTTGTACAGTGCCTTCTTTGTGGTTTCTTCCTTGTAGTATTCTGGCAGGTTTGCAGGTTTCTGAAAGGAAGACAGCTTGAGGAATCATCTGGATCTTAGGCTGGGCGGTTGCTTGTCTTAGGACTCAAAGATAAAATACAACTTCATCAAGACTTTTTTCTAACTATACCTTGGGGTCACTGAGCTCTTTGTTCCTTTTTGAAGATCTAATTAAGGAGTAGAAGCAGCGTATGATTTTCAGAAGAGTTGACATGAAACTGCCCTGAACTAGTTTTTCTTATCTGATAGTGAAATAACGTAATTTTTTTTTTTAATTTTGGCCTCTTTTATTGGTCCTTCATTTATTTATTTTTACCCATCTTAATTCTTTGGCCTGTGTGCACTTCCCATCACTGTGGTCTCTCTCATTGCAGAGCACCAGCTCTGGGTGCATGCGCTCCAGAGCGCTGGCTCGTAAATGGACACTCTGGTCCAGCTGCTCTGCAGCATGTGGGATCTTCCCGTGCCAGGGATTGAACCGGTGCCCCTTGCACTGCAAGGCAGTGTCTTTACCCACTGGACCACCAGGGAAACCCCTAACATAATTGTTGACAGCACAGATGAAGCTGATGAATTTATAGGCTTGTGGTGCTTATCAGTTTACTCCTTGGGTTTGAAAACCAGTTACACAGTGGCATTGCTTCCAGGGACAATTGACTTTAGACTTCAGATTTGAGTAACTCTAGTTATTAAAATTCGATCAACAGAATTCATTGGTTTGTAAACATGTAGTTTTAAAGCATCCTCATTATTTACAACTTTGGAGCTGGAAATCTGTCGTTTTGGTAGGACCTACAAGGCATAGTATGTTATGGAATTTCTGCAGGAGTATTAGTAACTCCAGAACTGAGCTGACATTTTCAGTGATTTTGTAGCATAAAGAAAGACATGAGAGAGATGTTGTGAACTGCTACTGGTAAACAAAACCAATCACACTCAAGACAGCTAAATTCAAGCAAATGAAAAGTAACTTGTATTTATCCCCTTGAGATAGATGGAGAACAAACAAGAGAAAGAGTGCATTAAAGAGAGTGATGAAGAGTGAGTTTAATAATAACTTGTGAGTGACAGGAACATTTGAAATCATCTCAATGAATGTGTGTTGGAAAAGGCTCATGGATTGTTTTGTTTTTTCCTATTGTATCTTTGCCTTGTTTTTAAGTGCTTAGTTCAATATTTAAATTGTATTGGGGATGGTTAGTTATGGTTCAGGCACTATTTTGAAAGGGATTATAGTCTTCAAATTGTAGTTCATTTTCCTTTCTAATTTCTAGTTATGGCTGTTCCCTTTAATGTTAAAAGAAGGATTAAAAACTCATAACCTGGGCTTCCCTGGTGGTCCAGTGGGTGAAGACACTGCCTTGCAGTGCAAGGGGTGCCGGTTCAATCCCTGACCTGGGAAGATCCCATGTGCCATGGAGCGGCTGGACCGGTGTGTCCAATTACCGAACCAGAGCTCAGGAGCACATGCACCCCGAGCCGGTGTTCTGCAATGAGAGTGGCCCCGGCAATGGGAGGCCCACAGAGGCCAGAGAACAAAGAATAAATAAATGAAAGACGAATAAAAGTGGCCAAAAAATTAAAAAAAAAAAACCCAAAAAACTCATAACCTTTTTTTGATGGAGGTAATAGTTCCTGGAAAGGGTGTGGGAAAGTTAAGAGAAACAGTTTGTGTAGGCTGCAAAGGTGAATAAGGATCCTGGTTCTCAACTAATGCCCAGATTTGGTGGTGGGGTGGGAGCATAGGGACAACAGGATGCAGTGAGCCTGGACATAAAGGCAAGTGTGGGATCTCGGAGAGTAACTTGGCATCGATGGAAGACTTTTTGGAGGAGAGATGGCATCTGAGCTTGCCCTAGATGAGCAAGTTCAAGTCAGGTAGAGGAAGGAGAGAGAAGAATGGGACAGAAACTGGGTAAATTTGAGGATTAAACTGTACTTAATAGTTTCTCTCTCTTATTTTTTTTAAACTGAATTTAGAGGCTTTTTGGTGAGTCTAGGGTTAAGGAGGGTGAGGCAGACGTGGAATAGTTGTTGTGGCATCTGAGGGAGAAAGATCAGTGTGGCTGAAGATGGGACTTTGGGGGCCTCTCCTGCTTGGATATTTGTCTTACAGCACCAGGTAAATCTGTTAAGGGGCAAAAAGGTAAATCTGTTAAAGGGCAAAAAGTATTGATCCAGACTTGGATATAGCATAAGAATTAGGGGTCAGGATGTTTGTGAAGGACTCGTTGAAACAATCAGCCTTGTAGTATTAGTTTCCAGACTAGGGCCTGGAGATTCCAGGGAATAAATCTTGGTCCCTCTTTGATTCGACTGCTGCTTTCAGAACTGGATTTCCTTAGGATGTGCTTAAAAATCCCAGTCAACACCGTGGGCAGTAACCTCTGGCTGCAGTTAACAGTAATATGATTTAAGAAAGTTGTTATTGTTCAGTTGCTCAGTCATGCCTGACTCCTTTGTAACCCTTTAAATCCCAGGCAAGAATACTGGAGTGATTTGCCATTTTCTTCTCCAGAGGATCTTCCTGAGCTGGAAATCAAGCCTGCTTCTCCTAAATTGGCAAGCGGGGTTTTTTTTTTTTTTCCTTTGCCATTGAGACACCAGGGAAGCCATTAAGGAAGTTACTGTTTTTTAATCCGAGATGCCAAGATTGTCAAAGGCATCACATGACAAAGTTCAGTCTTTGGATGTAAGATGCAAAGCCTGGCTTGGCAGCTAGATTCTACGTGTTGTTTGTCTTTGTAAATAAAGTTTTATTGGAGCATAGCCTTAATTGTTCATCTATATATATGTATATGGCTTTTTTTGGGACTACAGTGGTAGAATTGAGTGGTTGTGATAGAGATTGTGGGGCCACAAAAGCTAAGCCCTTCACCAGAAAAGTTTCCCAACCCCTAATATAGAGGTACAGCTATTTGTTCTTGGGGAAGGATGCTCCAAGTTTTTTTTAGATACAGATAAATTTCTAAATGTTTTTAGCTATAACTGTGTTTATACCGTGACTATGATTGCATTGATATTGATTATATTGATATCTTGAAATGAAATTTGGTACTGTTGGGGACCTTCGGTAAGCAAAGAAGTTCCTAAACTTAGAACCATCTGTGTTTTGGGGTGGCGTTTGATGATTCCTTGGAAATGGTAACAGATGTATGAGAGTCCTAAAATCTGAAGCTCTTTTTTTAGTTATGTTTTACTGAGGAGGGGTCCACTGATGACGAAGTTTTCTTTTCTTTTTTTAAATTTTGGCCTCTTTTATTGGTTTTCTATTTATTCATTTTCATCCATCTTTATTCTTTGGCCTGTGTGAGCCTCCCATTGCAGTGGCCTCTCTCATTGCAGAGCACTGGCTCTGGGCACATGTGCTCCAGAGCAGCGGCTCGTAATTGGACACACTGGTCTAGCTGCTCCGCGGCATGTGGGATCTTCCTGTGCCAGGGATCGAACTGGTGCCCCATGCGCTGCAAAGTGGACTCTTTACCCACTGGACCACCAGGAAAGCCTGATGACAAAGTTTTTGATTAGAGAATTCCCTAGTGTTCCAGTGGTTAGGGCTCCATGCTTTCACTGCCATGGGTCTGTGTTTGATCCCTGGTTGGGGAACTGAGATCCTGCAAGCTGTGCAGCCTGGCCAGAAAGAGAGAAATTTTTTTCTTTTTTTAAGATTGGGTTTCACTTTTTTTCTTTTTAATAATTATTTTTATTTTACTTTTTACTTTTACAGTGTTTTGTTGTTTACAGATATGTATAATCACAGATTAGTCATATGTAGCCCTTTGCACACTGTTGATTTAAAAAATCAGTCTTCTGTTAAATGACTTCAAGAAACAAACACAAAAAAGATGATAAAGAGAAAAGATGGGCAGGGAGAAAAAGGTGCTGTATCTATGTGGGATGATTCAGCTTGACTAAGGGACATTAAAATAAACAGATACCTGAAGAGAAAGATGGAAGGTAGCACATTTCTGGGAGAGCCAGTAGCCAGACTTCACAGACTTTTGAAGACAGTGCATCTACCTGTTCTGTCTGTGAATGCTAAGAATAGGCATCAATATTGTTCGCCAACACTATAACACAGGAACAATAAGTCATTCAGGCTTGCATTCTGTGTTCTTTGGTTTGCATTTCTAGCATTGCCTATCATATGTATGGTGGTGATCGTCTTCTTGATAGTAAGCTGTCATTAAGTTGAGATTTAAAAATGAAGTTCCACATGGTTTCCTTAAGCTGACTGTTGTCTTCTTGATAACACTAGGATAACACTACACCAGTAGTATTAGTCTGTTTTCAAAAGAGTCTTCTTTGCAAGGTTTTCCCTTGGCTGAGTGGTGGCTGACATTTCCTTCCCTAAGCGTCACCTGTCTCCTCCGTCCTCTTGTCTTTCTGATTTGAATACTACTTTCATATCCTCACAGACATTGTTGTCTGCAGTGGCCCCTCTGAGATGGTGTTTTCACAGTAGTACACCAGCAAGGTTCCAACTTCGCAGTAACTTAGCTTTCTTTGGATGCTTTATGTCTAAGTACTTCTTTTTTGTCTGAATAAATCTGTGAGATGGCCATGGCCTTAAGATTAACTGTTTCCCTTGTGTGTAACCACCTTTGATGATAGTTCTCAGAAGTCCACTGGAGGAAAATAGCACATCTCACTGAAAGAGGAAGCTGCTTCACCTGGGATCCCCAGCTTGCACTGTTTATCATTGTTCTTAAATCTCACAGTCTTTCTTTGAAACTCAGCTCCTTCACTGACATCATGTTCCTCCACCTTGCAACTGCCTTGGGCTTTCCCTGGTGGCACAGCAGTAAAGAATCCACCTGCAATGCGGGACATGTGGATTTCATCCTGAGTTGGGAAGATTGCCTGGAGGAAGAAATGGCAACCTGCTCCAGTGTCCTTACCTGGAGAATCCCATGGACAGAGGAGCCTGGTAGGCTATAGTTCATCGGGTCACGAAGAGTTGGACATGACTGAGCAGCTGAGCACCAGATCATTGAAGGTGTCTGTCAACTTCTGTACCAGCCTTATACTTGGTGGTCTCCTATAACTGAGAATGACTATCAGTCCACACTGCACAAGGAGTTTCTCTAGTTTTTTATATATGGTGTTGGTTCAGGTAACACAATTCAGCTTTCCTTGAGCAACTCTGCTGTGTTGTTAGGTGTGGACATGCCATGACCACGGCTCATGTGCTTCCATCTCTCACTGCGTGCCATCACCTTCAACTCTTGAGTGTGTGGGCTTTTCTAGACCTCTTATGCTCAGTTACTTTCTTCCCAGGCTTTTCCACATTTGCAGAAGATATTTTCACTTGTAATGCTTGGAAGATGGTAACAGTGATGCCCAGTTCATTAATCTGGGCACAAGGCATAATCCTTTTGGGGCAAGAACTGAGATACAACTGAGTTGCTGTCTGTGTTGTCTTACGTAGATTTGTATGAGACTGAAACCTTTCTGTTGGTGGACATTCACAGGGCATTATAGATTTTCTTGATTTGGGCAAAAAATGAATTGTCGAATACTACTTTCATATCCTCACAGACATTGTTGTCTGCAGTGGCCCCTCTGAGATGGTGTTTTCACAGTAGTACACCAGCAAGGTTCCAACTTCGCAGTAACTTAGCTTTCTTTGGATGCTTTATGTCTAAGTACTTCTTTTTTGTCTGAATAAATCTGTGAGATGGCCATGGCCTTAAGATTAACTGTTTCCCTTGTGTGTAACCACCTTTGATGATAGTTCTCAGAAGTCCACTGGAGGAAAATAGCACATCTCACTGAAAGAGGAAGCTGCTTCACCTGGGATCCCCAGCTTGCACTGTTTATCATTGTTCTTAAATCTCACAGTCTTTCTTTGAAACTCAGCTCCTTCACTGACATCATGTTCCTCCACCTTGCAACTGCCTTGGGCTTTCCCTGGTGGCACAGCAGTAAAGAATCCACCTGCAATGCGGGACATGTGGATTTCATCCTGAGTTGGGAAGATTGCCTGGAGGAAGAAATGGCAACCTGCTCCAGTGTCCTTACCTGGAGAATCCCATGGACAGAGGAGCCTGGTAGGCTATAGTTCATCGGGTCACGAAGAGTTGGACATGACTGAGCAGCTGAGCACCAGATCATTGAAGGTGTCTGTCAACTTCTGTACCAGCCTTATACTTGGTGGTCTCCTATAACTGAGAATGACTATCAGTCCACACTGCACAAGGAGTTTCTCTAGTTTTTTATATATGGTGTTGGTTCAGGTAACACAATTCAGCTTTCCTTGAGCAACTCTGCTGTGTTGTTAGGTGTGGACATGCCATGACCACGGCTCATGTGCTTCCATCTCTCACTGCGTGCCATCACCTTCAACTCTTGAGTGTGTGGGCTTTTCTAGACCTCTTATGCTCAGTTACTTTCTTCCCAGGCTTTTCCACATTTGCAGAAGATATTTTCACTTGTAATGCTTGGAAGATGGTAACAGTGATGCCCAGTTCATTAATCTGGGCACAAGGCATAATCCTTTTGGGGCAAGAACTGAGATACAACTGAGTTGCTGTCTGTGTTGTCTTACGTAGATTTGTATGAGACTGAAACCTTTCTGTTGGTGGACATTCACAGGTCATTATAGATTTTCTTGATTTGGGCAGTGAATTTAGGGTAAAAGAATATGTTACTACAGCAGATATTTGGGAAATGAAGACAGAAAGTGAAGGATATGTATATTTCTGTTTCTTTCACAGTAACTCTGAGTCTGGTGACTCTCTAGCCCTGGCCCCTTTCCTAGCATCTGCTTCCAGGAATCTACCTAAATAATGGTAGAATTGATGAGTACATGCCATTGGTAAAATACCCTGAGGCCAGATCATGGAGTTGCCTGAATGTTTTTGGTTATCATCTCTACATCTTGAAGAATTGCTTGAGGTTATTTAATAGGGAAGTGATAGGATGAGAATCATCTTTAGAAAGTGTAATCATATAGTGGTTTACAAGATGAACTGGTCATAGCAAGAGGCTTGGAGAGTGCTTTGAGGAAGGCGGAAAGAAAGTGGGGTCAGAGTGATCTTCCCTAGTGTGTGTTTTTCTGAACCAACTGAGTAGATCTCAAATTTTTGGGTCTCAGCACCTGTTTATACTTTTAATATTTATTATGGACCTCAAAGAGCTTTTGTTTGTATAGGTTGTATCTGTCCTTGCTTATTGTATTGGAAATTAAAGCTAAAAATGTTTAAAAGTATTTAATTTATTAAAAATAATCTGCTTTATAACATTCGTATTTTGCAGACAGATTCTTTACCGACTGAGCCACGAGGTAATACCCTCCTCCTCCCACCAAAAGGACTATTTTCCTAAACACTAAATTTTGTGAGAGGAGTGACATTATTTTATGTTTTTTTCTTTTTTTTTCTTAGGTCACTAATGTCTAGCTTAAATAGAAACACCCTCGCCTCGTGATTCTTGCATCTGGTTTTGTATTTAATCTGTTGTGATATCTTGTAGCCTCCTGCACACTCTCCCTTACACTGAAGCTAGTATGAGAATGGAAAATGGAAAACAATGTCTTGGTATAATTGTGACAGTGATTTTGATGCCACAGATCCTGATGGGATTTGGGGGATCTCCCTACGATCCCCAGACAACATTTTGAAAACCTCTGACCTAAGATACTTAGCAGGAGATTTCTTGTCTGACCTCACTCTGCATAGATGCTGCAGGAATCCTGAGGCCAGGTAACAGTTTCCATTCTTCTTTACAGACCTTCATGTAACTGTGTTCCTGTCCCTGATACAAACTTCAGAGACCTAATCACATTACAAGACAGTGACTCTTCAAAGAGAAGTCATGGAGTTATTTGGGGGAACATCACGCCATAAATTCTGACATAGAACTCTGGCAAAATTTTACAAGCAGAAAGTGAACTTGGGATGTGAACTCAAGTTCCTGCATCTTAAGACATATAAAATATTTTAAACTGTATTTCCAAAATTTTCCTGTAGTGTTAATTTATTAGTCTGTTACTTTTGTCATCCAGATATTAATTAATAGGTAATTGATAGGAAAAAGGTTCGGAAAGAAAGTGGGGTCTTTGAGGAAGGCGGAAAGAAAGTGGGGTCATCTTCCCTAGAGTGTGTTTTTCTGAACCAACTGAGTAGATCTCAAATTTTTGGGTCTCAGCACCTGTTTATACTTTTAATATTTATTATGGACCTCAAAGAGCTTTTGTTTGTATAGGTTGTATCTGTCCTTGCTTATTGTATTGGAAATTAAAGCTAAAAATGTTTAAAAGTATTTAATTTATTAAAAATAATCTGCTTTATAACATTCGTATTTTGCAGACAGATTCTTTACCGACTGAGCCACGAGGTAATACCCTCCTCCTCCCACCAAAAGGACTATTTTCCTAAACACTAAATTTTGTGAGAGGAGTGACATTATTTTATGTTTTTTTCTTTTTTTTTCTTAGGTCACTAATGTCTAGCTTAAATAGAAACACCCCTCGCCCCGGGATTCTTACATCTGGTTTTGTATTTAATCTGTTGTGATATCTTGTAGCCTCCTGCACACTCTCCCTTACACTGAAGCTAGTATGAGAATGGAAAATGGAAAACAATGTCTTGGTATAATTGTGACAGTGATTTTGATGCCACAGATCCTGATGGGATTTGGGGGATCTCCCTACGATCCCCAGACAACATTTTGAAAACCTCTGACCTAAGATACTTAGCAGGAGATTTCTTGTCTGACCTCACTCTGCATAGATGCTGCAGGAATCCTGAGGCCAGGTAACAGTTTCCATTCTTCTTTACAGACCTTCATGTAACTGTGTTCCTGTCCCTGATACAAACTTCAGAGACCTAATCACATTACAAGACAGTGACTCTTCAAAGAGAAGTCATGGAGTTATTTGGGGGAACATCACGCCATAAATTCTGACATAGAACTCTGGCAAAATTTTACAAGCAGAAAGTGAACTTGGGATGTGAACTCAAGTTCCTGCATCTTAAGACATATAAAATATTTTAAACTGTATTTCCAAAATTTTCCTGTAGTGTTAATTTATTAGTCTGTTACTTTTGTCATCCAGATATTAATTAATAGGTAATTGATAGAAAATTCAAAGCAGTTTGAAAAATACAGTGACAAACCTTAAGACAAAAAATATAATGTCTTTAAAAAAATTTATTTGATTTGGCTATTCTGCTGACAGAGGCTCTTATCTAGTCTCAGGGAGTGGAGAGTACTCTCTAGTTGAGGTGAGCAGGCTTCTTGTTGTGGTGACTTCTCCTTGTTGTGGAACTCGGGCTCTAGGGCTCACGGGCTTCAGTAGTTGTGGCACATGGGCTCAGTAGTCATGGCCCCAAGACTGTAGAGCGCAGGCTCCATAGTTGTGGCTCACAGGCTTAGTTGCTCCGCAGCATGTGGGATCTTCCTGGCTCAGGGATGGAACCAATGTCTCCTGCATTGACAGGTGAACTCTTTACCATTGAGCTACCAGGGAAGCCCAATATAATGTCTTTTACTGCATATTTATTCTTGAGAGTTGGGGATTTTTTTTTTCTTCCTATGCTTGTGCTGGATGGATGGGTGTGTGTGGGTATCCTCTTTCTAGTTTCCCATTTAGGTTTTAAGTTTTCTTTATAGTCTGATAATAATTGCCTAAATTGTATAGGTAAAAATTACCTTTTTGTTATAAATGTTATAAAAATTATGTAAATTATTATATAATAGAGAAAATGGAAATCATAGTCTTAGCATTCAGAGACAAGAGCTCTCAAAAAAGTTTAATGTCTTCTCTTCCAAAGCTTTTTCTTTCTTTAGTGCTCAGTAGTTTTATTTATTTTGTGATGAACATGAAAACTGTGAGCATCATGGTGAACACAGTTTGATTTCGTCTTTTCTCCTTCCCATTTTAACACATAGTGAATGTTTTGCCATGATAGCAGATGTTCCTCAACAAGATGATTTAACGTTTATTTTTATCTTTCATATTTACGGATAGGATGATTTTCTTGGCCAGGGGAAAGCTGGTAAGTCTGAGGTGGAGAGGGATGCTTGGGGCTGCAGAGTAGGGAGAATATGACAGTTCCTAGTCTTGTGTGGGTCAGGGTGGGTTGGGTCACAGTGTGCAGTGGGCTGACGAGATCGTTGCTAGCCCATGAGAGCGGCACGTTGCCACCGACACTGCCTCATTTCCTGCCTTTTGACCACGGCCTCTTGAAATGCTGTATTAAACAGCGCAGAATATTTGACTTATTTGCTTATTTAATAATTGATGTCTGCCATCCCTAGCTGAGACTCTCAGGAAAACTTTGTCTTTGCCTTAGAGTCTGTAAAGCGAACAAATTGAATTAACAGCTCTCTGAGGTCCCTCAACTTAAACATGTTTACTTTATTTTATGTAACATTTCTTCAAGAAGGTGAACTGAAGTCTCAGATAATGAATTTTTATGAGTCCTGTATTTCTTTTATATTAGAATTTTGTCAAAAACCCCTTTATAAGAAATCCATTGGCTGAAACACAGGAATCTTTTCATACCAAGATTTTACTGTTACTGGTATTTAGCCTTGCAGACGACTCTTTATCTTCCTGCAGTGGAGTAGCTTAAATACATTTCTCCACCAGATGGTGCTGTTGGACAAATTTTTGTAAGGCTGAGGGTTTCTAAATGATGTAAAACGTTTAAACTGTTTGTCACCAGAGTTCCTTTCCATTTTGTGTTTTTATCATGTTATGATATTACTTATCCTGAAATAAGAAATAATTTGAATCCATAACACTAGCTGTATGTATAATTTTCACATCCAAGGGTAAATACCATCATTCTAGACATGTTTTCATGCTAAGAGAGCTATTGGCCTTGGATTGTGACTTGTAGATTTTGATTCTGTGAAATAAGGTTTCTATTTTTTCCGAACTCATTATCTTCCAGCATGTTATGGCTGATCTTTAGTGAATGAAATCTTAGCCTGCTGATTTCAAGTTATGCCATCCAGACAAGGGAGGTGATAGTAGTTCTATTCACTTTTCACATTATATCTAGATTGTTCCATCAGTTCTGGAAGCTATATTTTCAGAGGAGTATTGTTAGAGAATTGTCAGTAGAGGAGAATAAAGCTGAGATGTAGGCTGGCCTCAGAGAACATAGGTGCTGCCCCAAAGTGTCTGTTTTGGGCATGAGAGGGTTAGGTGGGATCACTTTGGGGAAAAGCACTTTTGGCCATGGAAATGCTAAATTGATACAGATACATAGGAGTTCCAGCCTGGGTGGGAAGAAGGGCATGGTCTTGGGGCTGCAGAGCAGGGAGAATATGACAGTTCCTAGTCGGGTTGGGTTGGGTCACAGTGTGCAGTGGGCTGACGAGATCGTTGCTAGCCCATGAGAGCGGCACGTTGCCACCGACACTGCCTCATTTCCTGCCTTTTGACCACGGCCTCTTGAAATGCTGTATTAAACAGCGCAGAATATTTGACTTATTTGCTTATTTAATAATTGATGTCTGCCATCCCTAGCTGAGACTCTCAGGAAAACTTTGTCTTTGCCTTAGAGTCTGTAAAGCGAACAAATTGAATTAACAGCTCTCTGAGGTCCCTCAACTTAAACATGTTTACTTTATTTTATGTAACATTTCTTCAAGAAGGTGAACTGAAGTCTCAGATAATGAATTTTTATGAGTCCTGTATTTCTTTTATATTAGAATTTTGTCAAAAACCCCTTTATAAGAAATCCATTGGCTGAAACACAGGAATCTTTTCATACCAAGATTTTACTGTTACTGGTATTTAGCCTTGCAGACGACTCTTTATCTTCCTGCAGTGGAGTAGCTTAAATACATTTCTCCACCAGATGGTGCTGTTGGACAAATTTTTGTAAGGCTGAGGGTTTCTAAATGATGTAAAACGTTTAAACTGTTTGTCACCAGAGTTCCTTTCCATTTTGTGTTTTTATCATGTTATGATATTACTTATCCTGAAATAAGAAATAATTTGAATCCATAACACTAGCTGTATGTATAATTTTCACATCCAAGGGTAAATACCATCATTCTAGACATGTTTTCATGCTAAGAGAGCTATTGGCCTTGGATTGTGACTTGTAGATTTTGATTCTGTGAAATAAGGTTTCTATTTTTTCCGAACTCATTATCTTCCAGCATGTTATGGCTGATCTTTAGTGAATGAAATCTTAGCCTGCTGATTTCAAGTTATGCCATCCAGACAAGGGAGGTGATAGTAGTTCTATTCACTTTTCACATTATATCTAGATTGTTCCATCAGTTCTGGAAGCTATATTTTCAGAGGAGTATTGTTAGAGAATTGTCAGTAGAGGAGAATAAAGCTGAGATGTAGGCTGGCCTCAGAGAACATAGGTGCTGCCCCAAAGTGTCTGTTTTGGGCATGAGAGGGTTAGGTGGGATCACTTTGGGGAAAAGCACTTTTGGCCATGGAAATGCTAAATTGATACAGATACATAGGAGTTCCAGCCTGGGTGGGAAGAAGGGGCAGGTCTGGCTAAGAGTGATTATTTCGGGAGTTGTTCACACTTGCCAACTAGGAGCATCATTTCCTTAAAATAAGTCACCACCTGTCAGTGGCCTTTTGGGGGTCATTGGAGCAGTTAGGGTCATGAATTCCCGTAGTATAATTCTAATTATGTTCTAAAACATTTTTGCTTTTTTAAGAAAAAGATCAGTAAAATGACAAAATGATTTTCTCTTGTGTCCAGGTTTATACATTTGATTTAAAAAAAAGATTATGTTCTAGATGTCTTAAATGAGAAAATATAGTTTAATATTCAGGCAAACTGTCAGTTTTTTTCTTTTAAACTTTTTTTTTTGGCTACTTCTGTTGATTTTTCATTTACTTATTTCCATACATCTTCGTTCTTTGGCCTGTGGGTCTCCCATCGCAGTGGCCTCTCTCGTTGCAGAGCACTGGCTCTGGGTGCATGCGCTCCAGAGCTCTGGCTCAGTAATTGGACACATCGGTCCAGCCGCTCCATGGCACATGGGATCTTCCCAGGCCAGGGATCAAACCGGTGCACCTTACACTGCAAGGCGGTGTCCTTACCCACTGGACCATCAGGGAAACCCAGATTTTTTCTTTTTATTGAAGGAATAATGTTGGGCTTATGTATATGATCCAGATTTTTACACTGTGAGGAATGAAAATGAGACCACTGGAAATACCTTAAGTTGCTTTTCTCTGTGAAGAATAAAAGGGTGTTATTTGAGCCCTCTGCCAGATGTTATTTGAGTTTGTTCAATCTAAAATGGCTTTAAGTGAGAAGTAGCATTGAGGAAGAAATGAAGCAAGATGGAAAAAATGAATAACTAGAGAAACAGAGGAAAACATATATATAGTCCTGTAGGAATAAAGAGAAACAGGTATATTCTTTACTTAAATTGGATTTTTCTTGGCACTAGTAGTTGTAAAGAGATTTAAGCCCAGGCCACACTCTGTTACCATTCAAAGGCTGAGTGGCTTCTACTTCTTTAGTAGGATCACATTAACATCACAGATGCTGTTAATAATATTACTTTCTTACTTTGATCAACTGAAGAATAGGAAGTGAGAGCCTCTGCATTTGGTTACTAAAGGAGAAAATGTATTAGACATAATTTTGCTATGAGCAGTAGAGACCTTGCAATAAATAGCTGATACAGATTGTTTAGTTTTCATGTAAAAATTTGATGCAAATAGTCCAGGGCTGTTTTGCTTCCGTGATGCCATCATAAACATGAACTCCTAGCAGTTACTGCTGCCATCTTCACGATGAGATACCCTCATGTTCTTGTGGTAACTGCTCACTGTGTTCTGAATGTCTGGTGGGGGAAGAAAGGCACAGGAGTGGAGCCTGCTCAGGCAACCTCCTCAGAGCTTTCTCCTGGACACCCTGCCCAGTGATGACCAGTTATGTCTCACTGGCCAGAGCCATACAACCTTAGCTGCAACTGTTTTGTTCATTGAATTAAATGGGGTTCTATTAGTAAAGAAGGAGAAAATATAGATACTAAGACCATAGGCAATCTATGTTGTAAAATGTATTAACACAGTGATTTTGAAGTGCTGTGTTATACTGCAGTGTAATACACTTTAAAGAGTTGAATTAGACAAAGGGCTTAATAGCCTAGAAAGTATAAATGCATTGGTTAAGATTGTTACATTTTAATTTCCTGTATTTAAAAATAACTTGTCTGAGTTATTAACTTAGGGTCTGAGTTTGGAGTTTTACTATTTCCTTAAATGTTGAGATAATTGATTCTCTTTAAAGAAGAATAGGGTTTTCATGGTTCATATTCCTTTTAGAAATTTCTGCAAGAGCCATGTGTAGATGTGTAAAATAAATTTAATTATTCTGTTTATTGTTTCTGTACATTTTTTTCTTTTTAATAGAATGCATGTCTGTGAGTGAATTCATGAATACTACTCTTGAACTGAGGCAGTTTTTTCAAGTCATCATTTTGATTGGTTGTCAGTGTTGTTCAGTTGCTCAGTTGTGTGCGACTCTTTGAGATCCCATGGACTACAGCACGCCAGGCTTCCCTGACCTTCACCATCTCCCAGAGCTTGCTCAGTCTCATGTCTATTGAGTCAGTGGTGCCATCCAACCATCTCATCTTCAGTCATCCCCTTCTCCAGCTCTCAACATTTCCCAGTATCAGGGTCTTTTCCAGTGAGTCATCTCTTTGCATCAAGTGGCCAAAGTATTGGAACTTCAGCTTTCAGCATCTGTCCTTGCAATGAATGTTCAGGGATGATTTCTTCTAAGATTGACTGATTTGATCTTGCAATCCAAGGGACTCTCAAGAATCTTCTCCAGAACCATAGTTTGGAAGCATCAGTTCTTTGGCTCTCAGCCTTCTTTATGGTCCAACTCTTACATCCATACATGATTAATGGAAGAACCATAGCTTTAACTAATAGACCTTTGTCAGCAAAGTGATGTCTCTGCTTTTTAATATGCAGTCTAGGTTTGTCATAGTTTTTCTTTCAAGGAGTAAGCGTCTTTTAGTTTCATGACCGCAGTTACCGTTTGCAGTGATTTTGGATCCCAAGAGAAAAAAGTCTCACTGTTTCCACTGATTCCCTGTCTGTCACAAAGTGATGGAACCAGATGCCGTGATCTTCATTTTTGAATGCTGTGTTATACTGCAGTGTAATACACTTTAAAGAGTTGAATTAGACAAAGGGCTTAATAGCCTAGAAAGTATAAATGCATTGGTTAAGATTGTTACATTTTAATTTCCTGTATTTAAAAATAACTTGTCTGAGTTATTAACTTAGGGTCTGAGTTTGGAGTTTTACTATTTCCTTAAATGTTGAGATAATTGATTCTCTTTAAAGAAGAATAGGGTTTTCATGGTTCATATTCCTTTTAGAAATTTCTGCAAGAGCCATGTGTAGATGTGTAAAATAAATTTAATTATTCTGTTTATTGTTTCTGTACATTTTTTTCTTTTTAATAGAATGCATGTCTGTGAGTGAATTCATGAATACTACTCTTGAACTGAGGCAGTTTTTTCAAGTCATCATTTTGATTGGTTGTCAGTGTTGTTCAGTTGCTCAGTTGTGTGCGACTCTTTGAGATCCCATGGACTACAGCACGCCAGGCTTCCCTGACCTTCACCATCTCCCAGAGCTTGCTCAGTCTCATGTCTATTGAGTCAGTGGTGCCATCCAACCATCTCATCTTCAGTCATCCCCTTCTCCAGCTCTCAACATTTCCCAGTATCAGGGTCTTTTCCAGTGAGTCATCTCTTTGCATAAAGTGGCCAAAGTATTGGAACTTCAGCTTTCAGCATCTGTCCTTGCAATGAATGTTCAGGGATGATTTCTTCTAAGATTGACTGATTTGATCTTGCAATCCAAGGGACTCTCAAGAATCTTCTCCAGAACCATAGTTTGGAAGCATCAGTTCTTTGGCTCTCAGCCTTCTTTATGGTCCAACTCTTACATCCATACATGATTAATGGAAGAACCATAGCTTTAACTAATAGACCTTTGTCAGCAAAGTGATGTCTCTGCTTTTTAATATGCAGTCTAGGTTTGTCATAGTTTTTCTTTCAAGGAGTAAGCGTCTTTTAGTTTCATGACCGCAGTTACCGTTTGCAGTGATTTTGGATCCCAAGAGAAAAAAGTCTCACTGTTTCCACTGATTCCCTGTCTGTCACAAAGTGATGGAACCAGATGCCGTGATCTTCATTTTTTGAATGTTGAGTTTTAACCCAACTTGTTTCACTCTCTTTTTTTACCTTCATCAAGAGATTCTTGGGCTTCCCTGGTCGTCCAGTGGGTAAGGACACCGCCTTACAGTGCAAGGGGTGCCGGTTCGATCCCTGGCCTGGGAAGATCCCACATGCCGCGGAGTGGCTGGACCGATGTGTCCAATTACCAAGCCGGGGCTCTGGAGCGCGTGCGCCCAGAACTGGTGCTCTGCAACAACAGAGGCCACCGCGATGGAAGGCCCATACAAACCAAAGAACAAAGACAGATGAAAATAGATAAATGAAAGACCAATAGAAGTGGCCCGCCTGCCCCCTCCCTCCCCAACCTGCCCCCTCCAATAAATAAATAAACAAACAAATAAATAAATAAAATCTTAAAGAAAAAAAAAAAGAGATTCTTTAGTTCCTTTTCACTTTCCGCCATTAAGATAGTATCATCTGAGTTTATTGATATATCTCCTGGAATTTTTTTTTTTTTTAGCATGGAATAGGTTTTATTTTTTTAGTTTTTATTTTACTTTTACAGTTTTGTTGTTTACTGCCATACATAAACCCAAATTAGCCATAGGTATACACGTGTCCCCTCCCACTCAAACCCACTTGGTTCCAGCTTGGGCTTCGTCCAGCTTGGCATTTCTCATGACATAATCTGCATGGAAGTTAAATAAGCATGGTGACAGTATACAGATTTGATGCATTCCTTTCTCATTCTGGAACCATTCTATTGTTTCATGTGCAGTTATGTTGCTTCTTGACCTGTATACAGGTTTCTCAGGAGACAGGTAAGGTCTGGTATTCCCATCTCTTTAATAATTTTCCAGACTTTGTTGTGATCCACACAAAGGCTTTAGCGCAGTCAGTGAAGCAGAAATAGATATTTATTCTTGGAATTTCCTTGCTCTTTCTATGATCCAGTGGATGTTGGCAATTTGATCTCTGGTTCCTCTGCCTTTTCTAAATCCTACTTCTACATTTGGAAGATCTCGGTTCATGTACTGTTGAAACCAAACTTGGAGGATTTTGAGCATGAACTTGCTATCATGTAAAGTGAGTGCAGTTGTGTGGTAGTTTGAACATTCTTTGACATTGCCTTTCTTTGGGATTGGATTGAAACTGACCTTTTTCAGTCCTGTGGCTACTGCTGAGTTTTCCAAATTTGCTGACATATTGAGTGCAGCACTTTTTTTTTTTTTTTGGCCACTTCTATTGGTCTTTCATTTTTGTTCTTTGGCCTGTGGGCCTCCCATTGCAGCGGCCTCTTGTTGCAGAGCACCGGCTCTGGGCGCATGTGCTCCAGAGCACTGACTTGGTAGTTGGATACATCGGTCCAGCCGCTCCACGGCACGTGGGATCTTCCCAGGCCAGGGATCAAACTGGTGCCCCTTGCACTGCAAGGTGGTGTCTTTACCCCGTGGATCACCAGGGAAGCCCGAGTGCAATACTTTAACAACATCATCTTTTAGGAGTTGAAATAGCTCACCTTCATTAGCTTTGTTTGTAGTGATGCTTTCTAAGGCCCACTTGACTTCATACTCCAGGATGTCAGGCTTTAGGTCATTGATCACACCATTGTGGTTATCAGGATCATTAAGATATTTTTTTGTATAGCTCTATGTATTCTTGCCACATCTTCTTAATGTCTTATGCTTCTGTTAGGTCTATACCATTTCTTTGTTGTGCCCATCTTCGCATGAAATATTCCCTTGGTGTATCTGATTTTCTTGAAGAGGTCTCTAGTCTTTCCTATTCTGTTGTTTTCCTTTAATTGTTTGCATTGTTCACTTGGGAACGCTTTATTATCTCTCCTTGCTATTCTTTGGAATTTTGCATTCAGATGGATATATCTTTCCTTTTTTCCCTTTGCCTTTCAGTTCTGTTCTTTTCTTAGCTATTTGTAAGACTTCCTCCGACAACCATTTTGCCTTTTTTTGTTTCTTTTTCTTGGGGATGGTTTTGGTCACTGCATTGTGTACAATGTTGTGAACCTCTGTCCATAGTTTTTCAGGCACTCTATCAAATCTAATCCTTTGAATCTATTTGTCATTTTCACTATATAATTATAAAGGATTTTAGTTAGATCATACCTTAATGATGTACTGTAGGTTTAGCCTACTTTCTTCAATTTAAGTCTGAATTTTGCAGTTAACTCCCAGCCTTGTTTTTGCTTACCTTATAGAGCTTCTCTATCTTCGGCTGCAAAGAATATAATCAATCTGACTTCTGTATTGACTGTCTGGTGATGTCACTTGCTAAGACCAGTGCATTCTCTTGAGAAAACTCTATTAGCCTTTACCATGCTTCATTTTGTACTCAAAGGCCAAACTTGCCTGTTACTACAGGTATCTCCCCTGACTTCCCACTTTTGCATTCCAATCCCTTATGATGAAAAGGACATCATCTTTTGGTGTTAGTTCTGTAAGGTCTTGTAGGTCTTCATAGCACCTTTCAGTTTCAGATTCAGCGTTAGTGGTTTGGACGTAGGCATAGATTACTGTGATATTGAATGATTTGCCTTGGAAAGGAACTGATATGATTCTGTCTTTTTTGAAATTGTATCCAAGTACTGCATTTCATATCCTTTTGTTGACTCCGAGGGCTATTCCGTTACTTCTCAGGGATTTTTGCCCAAAGTAGTAGATATAATGGTCATCTGAATTAAATTTACCTATTCCTGTCCGTTGTAGTTTACTGTTTCCTAAAATGTCCGTGTTCACTCTTGCCATCTCCTGTTTGACCATTTCTAATTTGCCTTGATTCATGGACCTAACATTCCAGGTTCCTATACAGTATTGTTCTTTACAGCATTACTTACTTTCACCACTAGACACATCCACAACTGGGCAGTGTTTCTTCTTTGGCTCTGTCTCTTCATTCCTTCTGAGCTGTTTCACCCCTCTTCTCCAGTAGCATATTGGACACCTGCTGACCTGGAGGTGGGGTTCGTCATCAGTGTCATACCTTTTTGTGTTTTCATACTGTTTATGGACTTCTTAAGGCAAGAATGCTGAAGTGGTTTGACATTCCCTTCTCCAGTGGACCTTTCGAACTCTTCACCATTACGGGTCCATTTTGGGTGGCCCTACACGGCATAGTAGTCTATCAAATCTAATCCTTTGAATCTATTTGTCATTTTCACTATATAATTATAAAGGATTTTAGTTAGATCATACCTTAATGATGTACTGTAGGTTTAGCCTACTTTCTTCAATTTAAGTCTGAATTTTGCAGTTAACTCCCAGCCTTGTTTTTGCTTACCTTATAGAGCTTCTCTATCTTCGGCTGCAAAGAATATAATCAATCTGACTTCTGTATTGACTGTCTGGTGATGTCACTTGCTAAGACCAGTGCATTCTCTTGAGAAAACTCTATTAGCCTTTACCATGCTTCATTTTGTACTCAAAGGCCAAACTTGCCTGTTACTACAGGTATCTCCCCTGACTTCCCACTTTTGCATTCCAATCCCTTATGATGAAAAGGACATCATCTTTTGGTGTTAGTTCTGTAAGGTCTTGTAGGTCTTCATAGCACCTTTCAGTTTCAGATTCAGCGTTAGTGGTTTGGACGTAGGCATAGATTACTGTGATATTGAATGATTTGCCTTGGAAAGGAACTGATATGATTCTGTCTTTTTTGAAATTGTATCCAAGTACTGCATTTCATATCCTTTTGTTGACTCCGAGGGCTATTCCGTTACTTCTCAGGGATTTTTGCCCAAAGTAGTAGATATAATGGTCATCTGAATTAAATTTACCTATTCCTGTCCGTTGTAGTTTACTGTTTCCTAAAATGTCCGTGTTCACTCTTGCCATCTCCTGTTTGACCATTTCTAATTTGCCTTGATTCATGGACCTAACATTCCAGGTTCCTATACAGTATTGTTCTTTACAGCATTACTTACTTTCACCACTAGACACATCCACAACTGGGCAGTGTTTCTTCTTTGGCTCTGTCTCTTCATTCCTTCTGAGCTGTTTCACCCCTCTTCTCCAGTAGCATATTGGACACCTGCTGACCTGGAGGTGGGGTTCGTCATCAGTGTCATACCTTTTTGTGTTTTCATACTGTTTATGGACTTCTTAAGGCAAGAATGCTGAAGTGGTTTGACATTCCCTTCTCCAGTGGACCGCGTTTTGTCAGAACTCTTCACCATTACGGGTCCATTTTGGGTGGCCCTACACGGCATAGTAGTTTCATTTTGACAGGTAGTCCTTAAAAAAGTAGAAAAGTAGTAAATATAATTACCAAATTACTAGCTTTCTCTTCTAGTCATTGTGGGATCGAGTTTTTCCTTCCTTGATTATATAAAAACTTAGAATTTCTCACTCATTGATTGGCCGTGAGGCGTGAGACACAGTACAGCCAACTTGGTTTAGAGTTTTCCATTCTCACCCTTGAATTCTGGCTACACACTTATGAGCTGGGAGATCTTTGGTGAGTTATGTGACTTCTCCTGGGGCAGCTTTCTCATCTGTAAAATGGCATTGATGATAGATGGTAGTTTTATCTATCACCTCAGAGAATAAAGTGAGATGAATAAATAGAACACCTAGGGCAAGGCCTACTATGTAGTATATACTGAATAATAGCTACTAGTGGCAGCAGTATTAAAGCAAAACGGGTCAAAATTCTGAAGCCCTAACAGATGTTCACTGGCTGATTCTGACTAAGAGAATTGTGAAGAATTGTGTTCTGCTATATTCATTTACTTATAAGTCGAACCCGCAACCCAGCAGTTTATTCTTTCTGCCATCTGTCAAAGTCTGTCATGTCACAGCTATCAAGGATGTTTGTTTAGGGGTTACTCCTTCAGACATGCCTGCTATTTTCACAAAACATGCCTGTCTTCTGGTCATTACAACAGGATGCCAGGGTAGAAATGATGTCATGGATTGTGACTCAGGAAATGTTTTCTTTTTCATGACTTTTTATGTATCGTATTTTTCGAATGTAATATCTGATTTTATATGTGCAACTTATATTTTAAAGCACATTGATGCATTGCGTACCCCAGATCCACCATGCAATCCCATAGTTAAAATACTACTGTTGTACTGCTCTGTCTACAGTCCTTCCCTGCTACGCCACCCCAACACTTCTCTGTCTAAAAGTGATGCAGAGTGTCTTGTCATGTCTCTGTTGACCATTTGTGTTAACGCTTTTTTCTTCTGACTATTTTATGTTAGATTGTTTGACTTTTTTCTTATTATTTGGAATTTTTAATGTATTCTGGATACCAAAACTATGCAAGTTATAATTGTGGAATTACTTGCTTCAGTTGTGTCTTGCTCTTCCCAAATTTCTTTGTTTTTTTTTTTTCATTTTCAGTGTTTTCTGTGTGTTTTTGTGTGTGTGTGTATGAGTGAGAGAGAGAGAGATAACAGATTAATTTAAATTCTAGCACCTGAAGTTTTACAGTGGTATATCGGATTCATGGGACTGTTGCACACATTTAATAAGGTGACAACTGCAATACCACTTGGTATCGCGGAATCAGGAAAATACAATTTTGAATTGTTTAAACAAAATCCACAGACTTAGAAATAAATTCAGAAACCATCTATAGTTATATAATTGTCAATTAAATGTTATACTCTTAATACCTTTTTTTGGGAATATTAAGATGGTAGTTTTATCTATCACCTCAGAGAATAAAGTGAGATGAATAAATAGAACACCTAGGGCAAGGCCTACTATGTAGTATATACTGAATAATAGCTACTAGTGGCAGCAGTATTAAAGCAAAACGGGTCAAAATTCTGAAGCCCTAACAGATGTTCACTGGCTGATTCTGACTAAGAGAATTGTGAAGAATTGTGTTCTGCTATATTCATTTACTTATAAGTCGAACCCGCAACCCAGCAGTTTATTCTTTCTGCCATCTGTCAAAGTCTGTCATGTCACAGCTATCAAGGATGTTTGTTTAGGGGTTACTCCTTCAGACATGCCTGCTATTTTCACAAAACATGCCTGTCTTCTGGTCATTACAACAGGATGCCAGGGTAGAAATGATGTCATGGATTGTGACTCAGGAAATGTTTTCTTTTTCATGACTTTTTATGTATCGTATTTTTCGAATGTAATATCTGATTTTATATGTGCAACTTATATTTTAAAGCACATTGATGCATTGCGTACCCCAGATCCACCATGCAATCCCATAGTTAAAATACTACTGTTGTACTGCTCTGTCTACAGTCCTTCCCTGCTACGCCACCCCAACACTTCTCTGTCTAAAAGTGATGCAGAGTGTCTTGTCATGTCTCTGTTGACCATTTGTGTTAACGCTTTTTTCTTCTGACTATTTTATGTTAGATTGTTTGACTTTTTTCTTATTATTTGGAATTTTTAATGTATTCTGGATACCAAAACTATGCAAGTTATAATTGTGGAATTACTTGCTTCAGTTGTGTCTTGCTCTTCCCAAATTTCTTTGTTTTTTTTTTTTCATTTTCAGTGTTTTCTGTGTGTTTTTGTGTGTGTGTGTATGAGTGAGAGAGAGAGAGATAACAGATTAATTTAAATTCTAGCACCTGAAGTTTTACAGTGGTATATCGGATTCATGGGACTGTTGCACACATTTAATAAGGTGACAACTGCAATACCACTTGGTATCGCGGAATCAGGAAAATACAATTTTGAATTGTTTAAACAAAATCCACAGACTTAGAAATAAATTCAGAAACCATCTATAGTTATATAATTGTCAATTAAATGTTATACTCTTAATACTTGATATAATAGTCATTATCTAGTAGGGGTGTTGAAAGCAGTTTTATATTCTCATCCTGTTGTACCCTGTGGGGAATATTTCTTGAGTAGGTATGTGACTGGCCAGAGATGGGTACAAACAAGATCAGAAACAAGTAAAGTTCTACCACAATTTCAGTAGTGTTCACCTTTTTCTTTGTCAATTAAAAGTGAACATTAGGAAAACTCTTAGAGGAGAATATAGGCAAAACACTCAATGACATAAAGCAAGAATGTCTATGATACACCCACTAGAATAATGGAAATAAAAACGAAAATAATTAAGTGGGACCTAATGAAACTTAAAAGTTTTTGCACAGCAAAAAAAATAGCAAACCAGGTGAACAGACAACCCAGAAAATGCAAGAAAATCATAGCAAATGAAACAACCAACTAAGAGTTAATTTCCAAAATATACAAGCAACTCAGACAGCTCAACACCGAAAAAACAAACCACCCAATTAAAAAAACAGGAAAAAGACCTAAGCAGACACCTCTCCAAAAAGAGGACTAGTATAGTAACACATATGTATGAAATCTAGTAAGATTGTACTAATAAATACACACAGAGAGCATCAATCGAAAAACACTCATAGAGAACAGACTTATGTACCTTGGGAAGAAGGAAGAGTAGGTCAGAGATATGGAAAGAATACCATGGAGCTCTATACTATCATATGTAAAAGAGATAACTGTTTTTGATGTGCTGTGGGTTAAGGGATCGTACATGGGGGCTATGTGATAGCCTGGAGGGGTGGGATGGAGGGGAATGGGATATACACATGACTAATCTGGGGTTATACCTATCTGTAAACAACAAAACTCTGTAAAAACAAATAAGCAAAATTTTAAAAAAATGGCAAAAAAGAATGAACAGCAGGAATTAAATGCTTAACTTTACATATATACAAAGCAAACTATAAAAGCATGTGTTTGTTTATAGGCAGGTAAATGTGTTTTGTAAATAGTGTGATAAAATAAGGTATACAGGACTTCCCTGGTGGTCCAGTTGGTAAGGACACTGCCTTGCAGTGCAGGGGGCACCGGTTCAGTCCCTGGCCGGGAAGATCCCACGTGCCGTGGAGCGGTTGGACCGGTGTGTCCAATTAGGAGTCCGTGCTCTGGAGCATCCGAGCCCAGAGCCAGTGCTCTGCAATGCGAGAGCCCACTGTGATGGGAGGCCCACACGTGCCATGTAACTGGAAATAAAACAGATAGAACAAGTAAAGTTCTACCAATTTCAGTAGGTTCACCTTTTTCTTTGTCAATTAAAAGTGAACATTAGGAAAACTCTTAGAGGAGAATATAGGCAAAACACTCAATGACATAAAGCAAGAATGTCTATGATACACCCACTAGAATAATGGAAATAAAAACGAAAATAATTAAGTGGGACCTAATGAAACTTAAAAGTTTTTGCACAGCAAAAAAAATAGCAAACCAGGTGAACAGACAACCCAGAAAATGCAAGAAAATCATAGCAAATGAAACAACCAACTAAGAGTTAATTTCCAAAATATACAAGCAACTCAGACAGCTCAACACCGAAAAAACAAACCACCCAATTAAAAAAACAGGAAAAAGACCTAAGCAGACACCTCTCCAAAAAGAGGACTAGTATAGTAACACATATGTATGAAATCTAGTAAGATTGTACTAATAAATACACACAGAGAGCATCAATCGAAAAACACTCATAGAGAACAGACTTATGTACCTTGGGAAGAAGGAAGAGTAGGTCAGAGATATGGAAAGAATACCATGGAGCTCTATACTATCATATGTAAAAGAGATAACTGTTTTTGATGTGCTGTGGGTTAAGGGATCGTACATGGGGGCTATGTGATAGCCTGGAGGGGTGGGATGGAGGGGAATGGGATATACACATGACTAATCTGGGGTTATACCTATCTGTAAACAACAAAACTCTGTAAAAACAAATAAGCAAAATTTTAAAAAAATGGCAAAAAAGAATGAACAGCAGGAATTAAATGCTTAACTTTACATATATACAAAGCAAACTATAAAAGCATGTGTTTGTTTATAGGCAGGTAAATGTGTTTTGTAAATAGTGTGATAAAATAAGGTATACAGGACTTCCCTGGTGGTCCAGTTGGTAAGGACACTGCCTTGCAGTGCAGGGGGCACCGGTTCAGTCCCTGGCCCGGGAAGATCCCACATGCCGTGGAGCGGTTGGACCGGTGTGTCCGGTTGCAAGCCAGCACTCTGGAGTGCATGCGCCCAGAGCCAGTGCTCTGCAATGCGAGAGCCCACTGTGATGGGAGGCCCACACGTGCCAAAGAATAAAGATGGATGAAAAATAAATAATGACTTAGAGACAAAAAAAAAATAGTAAAAAATAAATGTATACTGATAGACAGCAGTAATTAATTGTCTGTGACCTTGCAAAATCAGTTCCCTATTTTATATTACATGAAACAAAAAAAAGATTTCAGTGTTTTTGAACCCCTTACAGACAGAAATTATTATTTGTATACTGAACATGGCTGTAAAAAGTTAAACTTGAAAAAAAAAAAGACAAACCAAGGGGATTTCTCTGGTGCTTCAATGGATAGTAATCCACTTTACAATTCAGAAAATGCAGGTTTGAATCCTGATCTGGGGTCTAAGATGCCATGTGCTGCAGAGCAGCTAAGCTCATGTACCACAACTAGAGAATCTGTGTGTCACAGTGGAAGATTTCACATAACACAACTAAGACCCAACACAGCCAAATACATAAATAAGTATTTAAGGGGAAAAAAAAAAAGAAAAACAAGAATACTGGAATGCCTGAGTCCAGAATGAACCCAAATATTTAGCAACATAGAATATTATTGTCTTCAAGAGTAGGAATAACTGAAGGCTTTATTGCTTTTTTAAAAAATTTTTTATTTATTTATTTTTGACTGTAATGGGTCTCCATTCCCACTCGGGCTTCTCTTGCAGCAGAGTATGGGCTCTAGAGCGCTTGGACTTCAGTAGTTGTGGTATGTGGGCCAAGTTGGTGTGGCTCTAGAGCATGGTCTCAGTAGTTGTGGCCGAGAGAGTTAGTTGTTCTGTGGCATGTGGCATCTTCCTGGACCAGGGATCAAACCTGTGTCTTTTGCATTGGCACTGAGCCACCAGGGAAGCCCTAGTGAAGGCTTTGTAAGCAGGTTTTTTAGTATTTTTTTTTTTTTTTTAAATTTTTCTTACCACCAAAAAAACACTTTGTATTGAGGTATAGCCAGTTAACAATGTTGTGAAAGTTTCAGGTGAACAGTGAAGAGACTCAGCCATACTATAAGCAGTTTTTAACCAATAAATATAATAGGCATTTTGGTGTACTGGCCACCAGGAAACAAAAACTGTAGCATCAGTTCTGAGAAGTTCTGAGAAGTCTGTTTTATATAGCTTCAACTGAGTTGAAAGTATATTTATTTTATTTGTGTTTATTTAATGTAAACTAATGTTGACATCAACATTTTTATTGATGGGCTTATTTACAGTGTCTTTTAATGAACAGAGATTTAAATTTTAATGTAATTGATTTCATCGGTGTTCTCTTTTCATGAATTTATTTGGTTTTGTATTTTTTTCACTCCTGGGACTCTGAATACATGAACCGTAGATACTCTGTCCGAAGAATTGCTTAACTTTAGTTTTCACATATTTCATCTCATCTTTCTGTGCTGCACTGTGTGTTCACGTCTTAAATTTTCCCTTCTGGTTAAGTGCTTCTTTTGTTTAATCCTTACAGTCAGTTTTTACTTTAATAATGATATATTTCATTTGTAGAAGTCTGTCTTGCCTTCAAGGTTTTATTTTTAAATTTCTTTATAAACATTTCAAATTCTTTAGTGTCTGAAAATCTTTTCCTTGGGGTGGGAGAGGGTTAGTTTTGCTACCTTTCTCCCGTGCGGTCTTGGTGGTCTTCAGTTTTATCCTTTGACTTGATTTCTATTTAGCAACATAGAATATTATTGTCTTCAAGAGTAGGAATAACTGAAGGCTTTATTGCTTTTTTAAAAAATTTTTTATTTATTTATTTTTGACTGTAATGGGTCTCCATTCCCACTCGGGCTTCTCTTGCAGCAGAGTATGGGCTCTAGAGCGCTTGGACTTCAGTAGTTGTGGTATGTGGGCCAAGTTGGTGTGGCTCTAGAGCATGGTCTCAGTAGTTGTGGCCGAGAGAGTTAGTTGTTCTGTGGCATGTGGCATCTTCCTGGACCAGGGATCAAACCTGTGTCTTTTGCATTGGCACTGAGCCACCAGGGAAGCCCTAGTGAAGGCTTTGTAAGCAGGTTTTTTAGTATTTTTTTTTTTTTTTTAAATTTTTCTTACCACCAAAAAAACACTTTGTATTGAGGTATAGCCAGTTAACAATGTTGTGAAAGTTTCAGGTGAACAGTGAAGAGACTCAGCCATACTATAAGCAGTTTTTAACCAATAAATATAATAGGCATTTTGGTGTACTGGCCACCAGGAAACAAAAACTGTAGCATCAGTTCTGAGAAGTTCTGAGAAGTCTGTTTTATATAGCTTCAACTGAGTTGAAAGTATATTTATTTTATTTGTGTTTATTTAATGTAAACTAATGTTGACATCAACATTTTTATTGATGGGCTTATTTACAGTGTCTTTTAATGAACAGAGATTTAAATTTTAATGTAATTGATTTCATCGGTGTTCTCTTTTCATGAATTTATTTGGTTTTGTATTTTTTTCACTCCTGGGACTCTGAATACATGAACCGTAGATACTCTGTCCGAAGAATTGCTTAACTTTAGTTTTCACATATTTCATCTCATCTTTCTGTGCTGCACTGTGTGTTCACGTCTTAAATTTTCCCTTCTGGTTAAGTGCTTCTTTTGTTTAATCCTTACAGTCAGTTTTTACTTTAATAATGATATATTTCATTTGTAGAAGTCTGTCTTGCCTTCAAGGTTTTATTTTTAAATTTCTTTATAAACATTTCAAATTCTTTAGTGTCTGAAAATCTGATATTAGCAGTCCTTGGGGTGGGAGAGGGTTAGTTTTTGCTACCTTTCTCCCATGCGGTCTTGGTGGTCTTCAGTTTTATCCTTTGACTTGATTTAACTTATGGAAAATGTATAGGTCAAAATGGAGGATGCTTTTCTCCCAGGAAAATTGGAGTTGTTTTTGCCTGGAACCAGGGATTAAATAACCTCAAAATCTCAATTGTCCAGACTAAAGCAGGGTTCCCAAGCTCTCTGCAGTCTTTTATTTGACTGGGTGTTTCCTTCCTTTTCTTCTCTACCCTCCATCTTACCATGCTTACATTTACCTTCTTAAAGCGAACAGTCTTTTTTTTTTTTTTTTGTTATTAATATTTAGTACTTTTTTGTTGCAGAATTTTGTGTTTCTTCAAAACTTGCTCTACATTGGTTATTGACTAGACTTACAGAAAAAAAAAAAGTACTGCTGGAAATTTGTAGGTATTTTGGTGTATAAAATTGCAAAAAGGAAAAGAGGGCTGCTTTTAAAGTACAAAGTTTGGAGAATGTGAGATACTTTCATGGAAAGGAAGAGGCAAAAAGAGCTATCATGTCACACATTATTAACTTTAAAGCAAAATGAATTTCACATGAGTCTGATTTTATTCTTATTGTGTAAAATTCCTAAGGAAGCCCTCTATTTTAAAATGTTATCAGGACTCTCATTTTAGTTATTGAAAGATGCAATTTTCACATGTTACTGTGTTGAATGAATTGAATTTTGAAGTCTTTAAAACAAGCCAAGTTTTATTTTTCTTTGTGTGCATTACCTTTGAAACTTCAAGAGCCTGTTAACAGCAGTTTGAGTTGGTGGCAGTAGTTTACATTAGCGTAGCTTTAAAGTAAGTGGAGATTGAATAGATGATCTTCCGTTTGCTCTTAACACTTTTAGTAGGTGTTTTCTGGACTGCATGAAGGGTCATAGAAAGGAATGGTAATAGTCAAATGAAGATAAGCATAATCTTTTAAAATATACTAAGAAAAAGTATCTGATAACTTAATTTGAGAACCTTTAATAATTTATTTTAGTATTTTCTCAGAGTTTTATAGCAACTGGGAGGTGGTTCGTCTTTTAATGAAATGAATTTTTTAAAAAATTTATTTATTTTTTTATTTCTGGCTATTCTGGGCTTTCACTGCTGCCACAGGCTCTTCTCTAGTTGCAGGGGGTGGAGGCTACTCTCTAGTTGAGGTGAGCAGGCTTCTTGTTCTGGTGACTTCTCTTGTTGTAGAACTCAGTCTCTAGGGCACACAGGCTTCAGTAGTTACACCACATGGGCTCAGTAGTTGCAGCTCTGAGGCTCAAGAGCACAGGCTCAGTAGTTATGGCTCATGGGCTTAGTTGCTTTGCAGCATGTGGGATCTTCCCGGATCAGGGATCAAACTTGTGTCTCCTGCATTTGGCAGGAACTCTTCACCACTGAGCTACCAGGGAAACCCTGAAATGAATTTTTCTCATAAGCCTATTTCAGAAATTTTTTTTTGGTCCAACTTTGAGTCCAGCTTAGAGCTGGGCATGTGGCAGTGAAACTCAGGAGAGAGATAGAGGTGGAGGCTCAGTGCATTGTTTGGAACAGCTACATGGGGATTATGTTGCACGTGCTGAGGATGATGGCAGCTGGGTGGAGAAGAGAAATGTGTGGGTTGGATGTTGACATAGTTGAGGAAAGATGTTAATGTCTTATGTAAATAAGGTCCCATGGTCAAATAGCACTGGAGAAATGTGGCGTTACGCAAAGTTAAACAGTCTTCGTTATATAACGCATGGCCTTTTAGAACCTTCAGAGTACCTGCTGGCACTGTGACTTCATAAGAGTAAGAGAAAAGGAGCCCAAACGCTTTTTTGACCACAGCCTCTTGTAGAAGTAATGAATTAGTTTCCTATGATTTTTGTATTATTTCTCTGTATTAGGTGGAAAGGGCTTGTTATTGGTTTGGTTTCCCATCCAAGTACTAACCAGGCCAACCCTGCTTAGCTTCCAAGATCAGTTGAGATTGGGCGCATTCAGGGTGTTATGCCTGTAGATATTAGTTTGGTTTCTAGTGTGGCAAGTTGCTACCCAATTCCCTTTCAGTCTCCCAGTGACCCAGCACAGTCACTATAGACCATCCCAGATGCTCACAGTTTTGATAAGAACGTGCTCTTTGGCCTGGATGCACCCTGTGTGTAATGACCCAGGCCCAGAGCTCAAGGGTGTGAACTCAGACTTGGCACAGTCTCTGTGTGAGATTATAGATGCCAATTAGGGAGTTCTTATAGACACAGAGCAGGGCATGCCTAGAATGGACTGGGTTATTGGGATGATGGGAAATGGGGGGATTTCCAGATGAGGGGACTTCTCATGTTGGGGAACTCAGTCTCTAGGGCACACAGGCTTCAGTAGTTACACCACATGGGCTCAGTAGTTGCAGCTCTGAGGCTCAAGAGCACAGGCTCAGTAGTTATGGCTCATGGGCTTAGTTGCTTTGCAGCATGTGGGATCTTCCCGGATCAGGGATCAAACTTGTGTCTCCTGCATTTGGCAGGAACTCTTCACCACTGAGCTACCAGGGAAACCCTGAAATGAATTTTTCTCATAAGCCTATTTCAGAAATTTTTTGGTCCAACTTTGAGTCCAGCTTAGAGCTGGGCATGTGGCAGTGAAACTCAGGAGAGAGATAGAGGTGGAGGCTCAGTGCATTGTTTGGAACAGCTACATGGGGATTATGTTGCACGTGCTGAGGATGATGGCAGCTGGGTGGAGAAGAGAAATGTGTGGGTTGGATGTTGACATAGTTGAGGAAAGATGTTAATGTCTTATGTAAATAAGGTCCCATGGTCAAATAGCACTGGAGAAATGTGGCGTTACGCAAAGTTAAACAGTCTTCGTTATATAACGCATGGCCTTTTAGAACCTTCAGAGTACCTGCTGGCACTGTGACTTCATAAGAGTAAGAGAAAAGGAGCCCAAACGCTTTTTTGACCACAGCCTCTTGTAGAAGTAATGAATTAGTTTCCTATGATTTTTGTATTATTTCTCTGTATTAGGTGGAAAGGGCTTGTTATTGGTTTGGTTTCCCATCCAAGTACTAACCAGGCCAACCCTGCTTAGCTTCCAAGATCAGTTGAGATTGGGCGCATTCAGGGTGTTATGCCTGTAGATATTAGTTTGGTTTCTAGTGTGGCAAGTTGCTACCCAATTCCCTTTCAGTCTCCCAGTGACCCAGCACAGTCACTATAGACCATCCCAGATGCTCACAGTTTTGATAAGAACGTGCTCTTTGGCCTGGATGCACCCTGTGTGTAATGACCCAGGCCCAGAGCTCAAGGGTGTGAACTCAGACTTGGCACAGTCTCTCTGTGTGAGATTATAGATGCCAATTAGGGAGTTCTTATAGACACAGAGCAGGGCATGCCTAGAATGGACTGGGTTATTGGGATGATGGGAAATGGGGACCAGAGAGGGAATGTTTGCTCAGTGATGGTCAAGTGAATTATAAATATTGCTCAAACACCTGTGGGACATGGTATGGAAGAGCTTTACTGAGAGGATGAAATCTGGGAAGAGGGATTTGTCTGAACTTGTGCTGATGGATAGACTTTCTGCAGAGATTCGATGGCTTTCGGCTTTGAATGGTTTGGCTGGTCCCAACCTGTCATTTGGGGCTTGTGTCTTTCTGGAGACTACTTTTTTTTTTTTTTTGGACATTTCTATTGGTCTTTCATTTATCTGTTTTCATCCATCTTTGCTCTTTGGTCTGTGTGGGCCTCCCATCGCAGTGGCCTCTCTAGCTGCAGAGCACTAGCTCTGAGCACATGTGCTCCAGAGCTCCGGCTTGGTAGTTGGACACATTGGTCCAGCCGCTCCATGGTACATGGGCTCCTCACAGGCCAGGGATCAAACTGGCATCCCTTGCACTGCAAGGCAGTGTCGTTACCCACTGGACCACCAGGAAGCCCTCTGGAGACTACTTTTAAACTGCATCGGGTCTGTCCCCAACTCCCAAGTAAAAAGTTACCTAGAAGCTTTGCCAAGTGTTTGTGTAGGGCGGCTGTATGCCTGGATGGGAAGAACATAGGAGCTTATAGGTTTGCCTACCGTAAATTTTAGCTCCTTAGATCTTTATTGACTTTTTTTTTAACCCCATTTAAAAATTTTTTTGGCCTCCAAGTACTAACCAGGCCAACCCTGCTTAGCTTCCAAGATCAGTTGAGATTGGGCGCATTCAGGGTGTTATGCCTGTAGATATTAGTTTGGTTTCTAGTGTGGCAAGTTGCTACCCAATTCCCTTTCAGTCTCCCAGTGACCCAGCACAGTCACTATAGACCATCCCAGATGCTCACAGTTTTGATAAGAACGTGCTCTTTGGCCTGGATGCACCCTGTGTGTAATGACCCAGGCCCAGAGCTCAAGGGTGTGAACTCAGACTTGGCACAGTCTCTCTGTGTGAGATTATAGATGCCAATTAGGGAGTTCTTATAGACACAGAGCAGGGCATGCCTAGAATGGACTGGGTTATTGGGATGATGGGAAATGGGGACCAGAGAGGGAATGTTTGCTCAGTGATGGTCAAGTGAATTATAAATATTGCTCAAACACCTGTGGGACATGGTATGGAAGAGCTTTACTGAGAGGATGAAATCTGGGAAGAGGGATTTGTCTGAACTTGTGCTGATGGATAGACTTTCTGCAGAGATTCGATGGCTTTCGGCTTTGAATGGTTTGGCTGGTCCCAACCTGTCATTTGGGGCTTGTGTCTTTCTGGAGACTACTTTTTTTTTTTTTTGGACATTTCTATTGGTCTTTCATTTATCTGTTTTCATCCATCTTTGCTCTTTGGTCTGTGTGGGCCTCCCATCGCAGTGGCCTCTCTAGCTGCAGAGCACTAGCTCTGAGCACATGTGCTCCAGAGCTCCGGCTTGGTAGTTGGACACATTGGTCCAGCCGCTCCATGGTACATGGGCTCCTCACAGGCCAGGGATCAAACTGGCATCCCTTGCACTGCAAGGCAGTGTCGTTACCCACTGGACCACCAGGGAAGCCCTCTGGAGACTACTTTTAAACTGCATCGGGTCTGTCCCCAACTCCCAAGTAAAAAGTTACCTAGAAGCTTTGCCAAGTGTTTGTGTAGGGCGGCTGTATGCCTGGATGGGAAGAACATAGGAGCTTATAGGTTTGCCTACCGTAAATTTTAGCTCCTTAGATCTTTATTGACTTTTTTTTTAACCCCATTTAAAAATTATTTTTGGCCTCTTGTATTGGTTTTTAAATTTATTTTCGTCCCTCTGTATTCTTTAGCCTTTGTGGGCCTCCCATTGCAGTGGCCTCTCTTGCTGCAGAGCGCTGGCTCCTAATTGGACACTCCAGTCTAGCTGTGCCTCAGCACATGGGATCTTCCCAGGCCAGGGATCAAACTGATGACCCTTGCATTGCCAGGTGGACTCTCTACCCACTGGACCACCAGGGAAGCCCCTTACTGACTTCTGATGCTGTGAGAAAAGGATGATATATTGCATTTTAATGTGATCAGAACTGGAGGCACAGAGTTTGTAAGTTTATAAGTGAAGTCAGTTATAAGCCTAGTTTATCAGTGAAGTCAGATAGATTCAGGCTTGTCTTTGCCACCCATTGCTCTAGGAGCACTAGGTTTTCCATTTGTTGATTTGAGTGTGATGTTATCTCTGTTACAGGATTGTTTTGGGGGGATGGAGTGTACGTGTGTGTATAGTGCAGTGAGATCGATTGTGGTGTAACTCTTCTCCTAAGTGACAAATGAGGTGTCCTCCTCATCTGAATCTCTGAAGGAGACCTGGTTCTCTTCAGAGTTTGAGGAGACCTGTCCTTGTATGCAGCTGCCTAGTTCAGTTGATAGTAGAGAGCAGATATTGCAGAAGGAATTTGGAGACATGGGGATTTATTCTCAGCCTCTTATACCAATTCTTTTTTTTTTTCAAATTGTTCTTAATATATATATTTTTAATTTTTTGGCCTGTTTTTTATTGATTTTTTTAAAATTTATTTTCCATTCATCTTTATTCTTCAGCTTGTGTGGGCCTCCCATTGCAGAGGCCTCTCTTGTTGCAGAGCACTGGCTCTGGGCACATGCACTGCAGAGCACTGGCTCGTAATTGGACACTCTGGTCCAGCCGCTCCACGGCACGTGGGATCTTCCCGGGCCAGGGATCAAACTGGTGTCCCTTGCACTACAAGGCAGACTCTACCCACTGGACCACCAGGGAAGGCCCTATTCTTAATATTTTAATAGCCTCTTTTATTGAAATTATGTAACTTTTTGTTTTAGCAGGAGAAATTAAGTTTTAACATCATGCAACCTTGGCCTTGCCCAGAAGAAACTGATGTTAAAAACATATTATTAATACTTACCCATTAATGGGAAGAATTTTGGTAGTGAATTTCACATGACTTGATTATCACTTACCATCTGTTTGGCTTTTCTTTTCTTTCCAGGATGATTAACTAGAGAATAGTGAAGACATTTATTTCATCAGTTCTAAGCATAAATTTAATTTTCCAAAAGCTTTATGTCCTTTAGCCTATTTAGTACTCTGAGCAGCTCTGGGAGGGCACCTCATGCTTTCACAAAGAAAGAATGGAAGCTCAGGAAGTTGCAGTGGTTTCCCCCCTGGGCAGTGGCAGAGCTGAGGCATAATCTGGGTCATCTGCCATCTTTATTCTCTTCCCTTGTGCCCTTAGACCCACAGGTCTATGCATGTCAAGGGATTCAGCCTAGTTATTTCTGAAAGATAGTATCAGTCAGAAACAAAAATGAGACTTCTTCAAATGTAGGAATTTGAGAATAGTTTGTTCCTAAATTGGAAGCTCATTCAGTTTAAAAATGATTCCTGTAATATGGTCCTCATTTATTACTTCAGATTCATTGCCTTTAAATAGGAGGACTCTGTTACTAGGGTGATTGGACTGAAGTCTGATTGGATTAGAGTTAAGAGATCGCATCACTATAAATAGAGTGAGATAAAATATTTTATAGAATTTAATTGAAATTTTATGAGGTCTCATAAGTTAGAACCTAGGATCTTCTTTAAAAGGATACTTACTTTGAACAACTTCGAAATAGCAAGCTTCCTACGGTGGATTTTAAGGTATAGAGTGGGTACCTTGGGGAATTTGGGAATGAAATGATTTCCCCTGGCATTTTGCAGTTATATAACCTGAGGTAGAGCTTCATTAACTGCCCCATCTACAATTTTTCTGACCCAGAAGCTCAAGGAAGTAAGATCACTACACTGATTATATTGTCATCTAAAGACTAGCATGAAAACAGAACACTGTACAAGGTTTTTAGTGTGTAAGGAAAATATTAGGCATAGTTGTCTGTGAGGCCTTTGGCATAATTATTGGGAAGAGCCTTTTGGTATACATAAATGAATTTAATGTCCCTCTTTAATAGCACCATGAGGAGGTAGAACTGGATTTAAAGACACTACCATTTCCCGTGATTACAAAAAAAAATGGATCCAATCTCTGATATTTAATATTTTATTATGAGGACAATTTATGGGAAAAATAGTTTGTAAGAATGATAAGTGGTTATGAATTCTAGTGAATTAATAAGTGATTGGTAAGTTTTTTTTTTTTTTTTTTTTTTAAAGATTTTTTTTTTTTTTTATTTTTGGTGGGGGTGGGGGGGGGGGGGGGCAGGCGGGCCACTTCTATTGGTCCTTCATTTTTCTAGTTTCATCAGTCTTTGTTCTTTGGCCCATGTGGGCCTCCCATCGCGGTGGCCTCCGTCATCGCAGAGTGTCAGCTCTGGACGCACGCGCTCCAGAGCTCCGGCTCGGTTATGGGACACATCAGTCCAGCCGCTCCGCGGCACGTGGGATCTTCCCAGGCCAGGGCTCGAACCGGCGCCCCTTGCACTGCAAGGCGGTGTCCTTACCCACTGGACCACCAGGGAAGCCCTGATTGGTAAGTTTTAATAAAACCCAAATCTTTTCTTGTCACTTTAGCTCTTACACCTGTCACTCAGCCTTTTCAGCCTCTCTCACCAGCCATGTTGGGTCACTATTATAAAACTACATTATTCCAATACTTTTACTGAAGTTGGATAAGTCCTGTTAGCAGTTATTCTTTGTTTAAAATTTACCATTACACAAAAGGTTGATACTTAATTGGAGAAACAGTAAAAGCACTTGATCTGTGACTTAGAATAGTGCTAAGGATTTTTCCAATAATTAGAGTTTTCAGGCAGTGATGTATCTGGGACTGAGAGAGGGATGACAGAAGATACATTTTTTCAGTGGTATCTTGAGATGATGTCTGATGTTTAATATGACTTCTTAAGTAATGTGTGAATAAACAAGCAAGCTGAAAACCAGGAAGTCCCCCAAACTAAAGGTGTGCCAAAGGTGGAAAGCATGCTGCAGATCATATGCTATGAATCAATTTTTTTTTTCTCTTTACTAACAGCTAATGGGGAGTGGGTCCTTCATTCGTGTTGTTTCACATAATTTTATACTAATATTTATATAGAACCACATTGTGCTTTTTGTGTGTGTACCTTGTATAATTATTGCTTTTTTTTTTAATCTCTAAGTGAGTTTAAAATATACAGTGTGATAATTTTCACAGATGATGGTTTGATTAGTAAATGTGGTCTCTATGAATTTATTAATGTTTGCCTTTTTTTTTTCCCCTTCTTTCTCTTCCCTGGTTCTAGGGTGTGGATGAATGGAACATAGCTCGCCTAAACACGGTTTTGGATGTGGTTGAGGAGGAGTGCGGTATTTCTATTGAAGGTGTAAACACCCTTATCTCTATTTTGGCATGTGGAAAACCACATTCGCGTGGCCTCCGTCCATCGCAGAGTGTCAGCTCTGACGACGCGCCCAGAGCTCCGGCTCGGTTATGGGACACATCAGTCCAGCCGCTCCGCTGCACGTGGATCTTCCCAGGCCAGGGCTCAACCGCGCCTTGCACTGCAAGGCGGTGTCCTTACCCACTGGACCACCAGGGAAGCCCTGATTGGTAAGTTTTAATAAAACCCAAATCTTTTCTTGTCACTTTAGCTCTTACACCTGTCACTCAGCCTTTTCAGCCTCTCTCACCAGCCATGTTGGGTCACTATTATAAAACTACATTATTCCAATACTTTTACTGAAGTTGGATAAGTCCTGTTAGCAGTTATTCTTTGTTTAAAATTTACCATTACACAAAAGGTTGATACTTAATTGGAGAAACAGTAAAAGCACTTGATCTGTGACTTAGAATAGTGCTAAGGATTTTTCCAATAATTAGAGTTTTCAGGCAGTGATGTATCTGGGACTGAGAGAGGGATGACAGAAGATACATTTTTTCAGTGGTATCTTGAGATGATGTCTGATGTTTAATATGACTTCTTAAGTAATGTGTGAATAAACAAGCAAGCTGAAAACCAGGAAGTCCCCCAAACTAAAGGTGTGCCAAAGGTGGAAAGCATGCTGCAGATCATATGCTATGAATCAATTTTTTTTTTCTCTTTACTAACAGCTAATGGGGAGTGGGTCCTTCATTCGTGTTGTTTCACATAATTTTATACTAATATTTATATAGAACCACATTGTGCTTTTTGTGTGTGTACCTTGTATAATTATTGCTTTTTTTTTTAATCTCTAAGTGAGTTTAAAATATACAGTGTGATAATTTTCACAGATGATGGTTTGATTAGTAAATGTGGTCTCTATGAATTTATTAATGTTTGCCTTTTTTTTTTCCCCTTCTTTCTCTTCCCTGGTTCTAGGGTGTGGATGAATGGAACATAGCTCGCCTAAACACGGTTTTGGATGTGGTTGAGGAGGAGTGCGGTATTTCTATTGAAGGTGTAAACACCCCTTATCTCTATTTTGGCATGTGGAAAACCACATTCGCATGGCATACCGAGGATATGGACCTCTACAGCATTAATTATCTCCACTTTGGAGAGCCCAAGTCTTGGCAAGTTACATATTTAATATTCATTTGCTTTGAAATTGTGAGATCTGGGTAATAGGAACCCATTGAAGACGTTCCCCCTTTATCTGGTGGATGCAGATTTATATGACCTGTAAGAAAGTTTTCGACTGTAACAATTAATTAATACAGAGTCTTCCACTCTGCTAGGGTTCTGCTAGAAACTATAAAGCTAATGGTGACTTTTATATCTCAAATTGCCTCCAGATCATTTTATGGGCCATGGATGGAAAGGTGTTTCAGTTGCAAAGAATTTGGTATTTTGACTCTCTCTGTACATTTCCTAGTCAGTGTGCCAGACACATTTGTGATTGTTTGTCTGTTAGTCTTCTTGGAGTCCTTTGTGGTTAGCTGTTTCATGTTTGAACTTGTTTTTGTAGGTTTTAATTTTAGGAAGGTTTCCCAATGGTGCACTGGTAAAGAATTCACCTGCCATTGCAGGAGATGCAAGAACCATAGGTTCGATCCCTGCATCAGTAAGATCACCTGGAGAAGGAAATGACAATCCGATCCAGTATTCTTGCTTGGGAAATCCCATGGACAGAGGAGCCTGGAGGGGTATGGTCCTTGGGGTCACAAGAGTCAGACATGACTGAGTGACCGAATACAGTCTTAGGAGAGCTTAAGTATTAGTTCTGTTTTTTTATAATACACCTATATGCAGAGTAATTCACAGACAGAAGCATACAAAGTATCAACTTGACAAGCCGGGAAATACTGAATATGTTGTTTCTGCTGTTTGTGAACATGATAGGATGTTTTTCAGGTGCTTGTGTCAGCCAAAGAGCTTTCTTGCTTCTAATTTAAAGATATCTTTTCAGGTTCAGGTAATCTTTTCAGGTTCTCCTGCTGATCGTGTGTGGAGTGCAGTGTGTAATATCTATCCCTATCTTGCCTTTACTTGCCCTGAGGTTTTATCATTTGGTGAATTGTGAATTTGTAGAAAAAGGCAGTGTGTAATATCTCTATTTTGGCATGTGGAAAACCACATTCGCATGGCATACCGAGGATATGGACCTCTACAGCATTAATTATCTCCACTTTGGAGAGCCCAAGTCTTGGCAAGTTACATATTTAATATTCATTTGCTTTGAAATTGTGAGATCTGGGTAATAGGAACCCATTGAAGACGTTCCCCCTTTATCTGGTGGATGCAGATTTATATGACCTGTAAGAAAGTTTTCGACTGTAACAATTAATTAATACAGAGTCTTCCACTCTGCTAGGGTTCTGCTAGAAACTATAAAGCTAATGGTGACTTTTATATCTCAAATTGCCTCCAGATCATTTTATGGGCCATGGATGGAAAGGTGTTTCAGTTGCAAAGAATTTGGTATTTTGACTCTCTCTGTACATTTCCTAGTCAGTGTGCCAGACACATTTGTGATTGTTTGTCTGTTAGTCTTCTTGGAGTCCTTTGTGGTTAGCTGTTTCATGTTTGAACTTGTTTTTGTAGGTTTTAATTTTAGGAAGGTTTCCCAATGGTGCACTGGTAAAGAATTCACCTGCCATTGCAGGAGATGCAAGAACCATAGGTTCGATCCCTGCATCAGTAAGATCCCCTGGAGAAGGAAATGACACCCCACTCCAGTATTCTTGCTTGGGAAATCCCATGGACAGAGGAACCTGGAGGGGTATGGTCCTTGGGGTCACAAGAGTCAGACATGACTGAGTGACCGAATACAGTCTTAGGAGAGCTTAAGTATTAGTTCTGTTTTTTTATAATACACCTATATGCAGAGTAATTCACAGACAGAAGCATACAAAGTATCAACTTGACAAGCCGGGAAATACTGAATATGTTGTTTCTGCTGTTTGTGAACATGATAGGATGTTTTTCAGGTGCTTGTGTCAGCCAAAGAGCTTTCTTGCTTCTAATTTAAAGATATCTTTTCAGGTTCAGGTAATCTTTTCAGGTTCTCCTGCTGATCGTGTGTGGAGTGCAGTGTGTAATATCTATCCCTATCTTGCCTTTACTTGCCCCTGAGGTTTTATCATTTGGTGAATTGTGAATTTGTAAGCTTTCTCAAGCAAATTCAAATGCAGCAAAAGTTCATAATGATCAAGAATGGCGTTTAATCAATAGGAAAGCTTTAGGTGGAAAGGCAAAGCTCTTAGGACCAGGCATTTCCTAGTTTGCTATGGAATTTTATGATCTGAAAAAATTTAGTGAGAAGCTGTGTAAGTCATTTTTAATAGTGTTTTACTTACACATTTTGTCTGGTAAATTCTCAACATTCCACTTTCTTAATGGAATAAATAAAATATAAGCATTTTTATAGGCGGTCTAGGAGCTGGACTTTGATGGAATGTGGTGAAACGATGATTCCCTTACACAGGTGTTTGCTGAGGACCGGTTTGTGAGCACACTCTCTAGGCTCTGTGAGTCTCTGTCCTCTTTCTTCAGCACCACTGTGGAGTCGGCTGGAGTGTCATCCTTCAGTACTTTTGAGACTCAGAGAAATATTTTAAACAATGTCGAGGTTCCTGGACAGTCTCTTAGCTGCAAGTTATCCCCATGATATTTCTGTTACTCACTTTTGTTGTGAATAAGTGAAATTGATAAATTCAACGTTTTGGTGAAATCTAGTATGTAGGCAACTATATACTTTCCTTAAGAAATCTGACAAGTGAGGGACTTGCCTGTTGGTCCAATGGTTAGGACTTTGTGCTTCATCTGCAGAGGTCACAGATTGGATCCCTGGTCAGGGAACTAAGATCCTGCAAGCCTCATGGTATGCCATCCCCCTCCCCACCAAATCTGAAAAACCAGTAGCAAAACTTTTTCCACAGGTTTAGAGAAATTCATGACAATGCCCAGGACATTTTAGTATTGGAGGAGTTGAAATGAAGTCTCTCTTTCTTATTTAGAAAGGTGATTTTTTTCCCCTGTCTCTTGGGATGAGACTTACGTTATCTCCTAAAGATTGCTTGGGCTTCCGTAGTGGCTCATTGGTAAAGAATCCATCAGTCAAGCAGCAAACACAGGGTTCGCTCTGTATGTCGTGAAGATCCCTGGAGAAGGGGATGGCAACCCACTGCAGTATTCTTGCCTGGAAAATCCTGTGACAGAGGAGCCTGGCGGGTTATAGTGCATGCAGTTGCAAAGAGTTGGACCCTACTTAGCGACTAAACAGCAACAACAACAAAGATTTCTTAGAGGGGAATATTCTGTTAGGGAAAAGACTGGTTCTGGAGTCTTAAGTCTTTGGGAGAGAGCTTGTTCATGAGTGAGAATAAGTATACAGGATTCCAAAGTATTTTTTTCTCTCAGAGTATCTCTCTCTTAATATAGAAAATCTATATTTTCTCCATTAGTTTTGAAGCATATAGACTCCATTGTATGCATTAAGAATAGATTTATACTATCACTATTATCCTTAACCTTGGTCGTTATTTATAATGGTAAAATAATAAAGCATAGCGATGAATTATGATGGTTAATATACTTTCATTTTCTGAGATAACTGCTGTAGGAAAAGGACAATATAAATGACTGAGGATATTCCCCGGTAGATTTATGAGTGATCATATTATCTCAGCACAAATAATACTGAGATAAACTTTATCATCATTAAAATTCACTTCAGTAACCATCATAATGTATTTGAAATAAACTTTTCATGTAAATACTGGCAGGTGGGCAGTGTACGTGGCAGCCTCAGACTCAAGGGGGCAGCGGTCAGGGCTCTAGTCCTCACTCTTGCTACTCATGTTTGTGGCTTTAGGCAAAGAATTGTACTTTTGTGGACCTGTTTCCTTACCCATAAAATGACAAGGCTAATCAGGATACTCTCCAGTGTTCTAGTTCTGTTATTTGCGATGAGAAGCATACAGGTATTTTTACCTAATGTACAGAATGAGAGGATGACAAGGTGACATAAAGTGTGTGTGTGTGTGTACACATGTGCCTGTGCTGGTGTCCTCTCCTTGTTGGGTTTGCCTTTACACTCCTCCAGGGGTACCCTCTCTTATACTTGACACCTCTGCTCCCAAGAGTGTGTCTTCCTCCTTTATGGTCTTAAAGGGCTGGTTTGTTTGTTTAGGATTTCTTTTTTCTTTTTGGCCACTTGCATTGGTCTTTCATTTATTTATTTTCATCCCTCTTTGTTCTTTGGCCTGTGGGCCTCCCCCTGCAGTGGCCTCTCCCCGTGCAGAGCACCGGCTCTGGGTGCATGTGCTCCACAGTGCTGGCTCAGTAGTTGCACACATCAGTCCAGCCGTTCTGCAGCATGTGAGATCTTCCTAGGCCAGGGGTCAAACCGGCGCCTCTTGCACTGCAAGGCGGTATCTTTACCCACTGGACCACCAGGGAAGCCCTAAAGGCTGGTTTTTAATCTCAGTAACCTTCTCTTACTCAGTTCTCTCCTCAGGCACCAAGTTCTTATTACAAAGACTGCCTAAAATTCTCTCCTCCTTTCATGACTATTCTTGTTACTGCCCTCTGCCCCTGTATTCCTTAGATTTTGCCTGAACGCTTTCTGGACCATGCATTTTCCACCTTAGACATCTGTCTTTGTATCTTTCAAGTGATTGTGGCTTTAAAGTTTGGGGCTGTGTTTTCCACTGAATCACTAGCGCTTATTAGCACAGGGTCTGACTAGAGGTTTGATACTCTATTAAGTAGTTCTCGTTTTGAATCAGGAGAGTATTAAATTGTTTTGGATCAGTCTGTTCAAGGGCAGACAAAATGATATGTAAAATGTTTTATAAAGATTCTTCTCTCAAACTATTAAGAACACCAACCTTCCAGAGATTTCTGAGTAGCTGCTGATAGGCCTGGCTCCAGGTAGAAGCCGTGGAGCATGCTTTTCTGGGTACAACACGTATCAGATTTTGCCGAACATGGGTTCGCACCAAAGAGACTTTACAGGCACAAATGATTTATTTAAACATTTCTGGCATGAAGATTTAACGAAAAAAGAAAGCTTAAAGTAGGCGGGTAGAAAACTACTTTGGTTGTCAGTGGTAGTGTATTTATTTTCTTGGAATTAATATTGACTTTGGAGCCAAAAGACCTGTTTTAAAATCCTCATCTGTCACTTACCAGCTGAATGGCTTAGGGCAAATTGCTATACTGCTTTCATCATGAAATTTCATCATGAATTTCTTTAACTGCCATTCAGAGGTGTGATTTATTCTCTGTCTTAATAGGATTGCTTGGAGGGTCCAGGGAAATACTGTGTATAAAAGTGTTTTATAAACTATAAAAGAGCTATACAAATAGTAATAATTACTGTTGTCTTAATAACTTTATAAAAATAAGTAATTTTTTTGGTCAGAGTAATTACTTAGAGCCTGATGTGTCTCTGAGAATGATAGAGTGGGAGTTTCAAGGGTGTAAGCAAAATATAATTTTCTTTCCCAAGCATTTTGTATGACAGTGGTTGATTACTGAGGGATATGAAATTTAGATGGTGACTTGAATCTTTCTTTGAGAGACGGTGTCCAAACACAGAGAACAAGGTACTTTCACATATTACTCTGTAGAGAATGAGAGAGGTAAGGTTTAAGAGGACATCTTAAACTATGAAAAGGTCTAAACTCAGGAGAGAGTTTTTTCCTGGGATTTTTTGAAAAATTTAAGGATGGGCTGCAGCATTTTGGACTTGGCTAACTTTTCTTTAGTAAAGTGTGCAATCTTGTTAAATGTAACAATAAGAAAGTGTTAGGATATTTAGTATAATATAAACTTAGTTCCATGCTTTTTAGTTAGATCGATTTATTTAGTGTTGTGTAATATTTTAAGTGCGCAGGTTTGTGCCCTAGAGTCTTGTGCTTTAAGTTCTGGCATTGTTTTTCACTGAGACTCTCAGTAATTAGGGAAATTACTACATAATCCCCCTGCCTCCTTTTATTTTATTTTATTTTGCTGCTCCAGTTCTTAGTTGTGACACACAGGGTGTTCGATCTTTGTTGCAGCATCTTTAGCTCTTTAGTTGTGTCATGCAGGATCTTTATAAGTATTTATACACTGAAGTAGTAATAAAATTAACTGTATAAGTTATTTTGATCATTCAAATCATTTAGGCATCTCTAGACAATACTATTTAAAAAGAGTTGAAAACATTGAAACTAGACCCCTCAAGGATGGTATTAATTTTGTATTCAGCTGTTTATCTATATTTGTAGAGTCAGCGATAACAGGAAGCAAAAATTTTTATTGGTCAAATGGATATTTTAGTTAGGCCTCAGCCAGACTTGGAGGTAAACACAACCACACTGGCGCACACACATGCATCCCTGTTGTCCAAACAGTGAGTCCTGAAGACCCCTGCTTTTTTTTTTTTTAAAGATTTATTTATCTATTTATTTTGGCGGGCGGAGGGAGGGAGCAGGCGGGTGTGCAGGGAGGAGGGGCGGGCAGGCGGGCCACTTTTTTTTTAATTGGTCTTTCATTTGTCTGCTTTCATCCATCCTTGTTCTTTGGCCCGTGTGGGCCTCCCATCGCAGTGGCCTTGGTTGTCGCAGAGCACCGGCTCTGGGCGCATGTGCTCCAGAGCTCCGGCTCGGTAGTTGGACACATCGGTCCAGCCGCTCCGCGCACTGTGACTTGAATCTTTCTTTGAGCGACGGTGTCCAAACACAGAGAACAAGGTACTTTCACATATTACTCTGTAGAGAATGAGAGAGGTAAGGTTTAAGAGGACATCTTAAACTATGAAAAGGTCTAAACTCAGGAGAGAGTTTTTTCCTGGGATTTTTTGAAAAATTTAAGGATGGGCTGCAGCATTTTGGACTTGGCTAACTTTTCTTTAGTAAAGTGTGCAATCTTGTTAAATGTAACAATAAGAAAGTGTTAGGATATTTAGTATAATATAAACTTAGTTCCATGCTTTTTAGTTAGATCGATTTATTTAGTGTTGTGTAATATTTTAAGTGCGCAGGTTTGTGCCCTAGAGTCTTGTGCTTTAAGTTCTGGCATTGTTTTTCACTGAGACTCTCAGTAATTAGGGAAATTACTACATAATCCCCCTGCCTCCTTTTATTTTATTTTATTTTGCTGCTCCAGTTCTTAGTTGTGACACACAGGGTGTTCGATCTTTGTTGCAGCATCTTTAGCTCTTTAGTTGTGTCATGCAGGATCTTTATAAGTATTTATACACTGAAGTAGTAATAAAATTAACTGTATAAGTTATTTTGATCATTCAAATCATTTAGGCATCTCTAGACAATACTATTTAAAAAGAGTTGAAAACATTGAAACTAGACCCCTCAAGGATGGTATTAATTTTGTATTCAGCTGTTTATCTATATTTGTAGAGTCAGCGATAACAGGAAGCAAAAATTTTTATTGGTCAAATGGATATTTTAGTTAGGCCTCAGCCAGACTTGGAGGTAAACACAACCACACTGGCGCACACACATGCATCCCTGTTGTCCAAACAGTGAGTCCTGAAGACCCCTGCTTTTTTTTTTTTTAAAGATTTATTTATCTATTTATTTTGGCGGGCGGAGGGAGGGGAGCAGGCGGGTGTGCAGGGAGGAGGGGGGCGGGCAGGCGGGCCACTTTTTTTTTAATTGGTCTTTCATTTGTCTGCTTTCATCCATCCTTGTTCTTTGGCCCGTGTGGGCCTCCCATCGCAGTGGCCTTGGTTGTCGCAGAGCACCGGCTCTGGGCGCATGTGCTCCAGAGCTCCGGCTCGGTAGTTGGACACATGGGTCCAGCCGCTCCGCGTCACGTGGGATCCTCCCAGGCCAGGGATCAAACCGGCGCCCCTTGCACTGCAAGGTGGTGTCCTTACCCACTGGACCACCAGGGAAGCCCCAAGACCCCTGCTTAACAATGAGTTCTCTCAGGGAAGCCTCAGTGAGATCTAGTGTTCATGATTTTGAAAATAAGTCTCAATGGATTTTCCTAAAGTGATGCCTTGTGGTGCCTTTCCACTGACTGACTGGTGATTGTGGGTTCTTGTGCTGGAACTCTAAACTTATATTAAGTAAGTACTTTTGATACCCCGATAAGCATAGTGGGGACTTGTAAATTCCTTCAGGTTTCTCATTTCCTTGTTGTTTACTCTTTTATGCTTGAAGCCACCACTATCGCCACCTATAAGAAGTCCAGAAAACGCTTTAAATGAAAAGAGACTGTTGAATCAAATCTATAACTCTTAGGAAAAAAATCAAAAGGTTAATGTAAAGTTATTTACCATGAAGTTCATGGAAAACAAGTGTTGGTGCTATTAGTCTCGCTTATTGCTCTAGCAGATATAGTGGTCCACAAATACTACCTAAGTTACTTATTTTTTTCCTTCATATTTCTCGTCCTCCTTTTCCAACTGTTTCATTTAGAAACCACTTTGTAGAATGTATATTACTTAATATTGGTTTAATAAAAATAACTTACTGACTTGAGCACACAGGAAAGCAACTTTTTTTTTTTTTTTAATTTATTTTTGGGGGAGGTGGGGTGGGGAGGGAAGGGGACGGGCAGGCCACTTCGATTGGTCTTTCATTTGTCTATTTTCATCCGTCTTTGTTCTTTGGCTCTTGTGGGCCTCCCATCGCGGTGGCCTCTGTTGTCGCAGAGTGCTGGCTCTGGGCGCATGTACTCCAGAGCTCCGGCTTGGTAATTGGACACATTGGTCCAGCCGCTCCGCGGCACGTGGGATCTTCCCAGGCCAGGGATCGAACCGGCGCCCCTTGCACTGCAAGGCGGTGTCCTTACCCACTGGACCACCAGGAAAGCCCAGTAACTTTTTTTATTGTATTTCTGCAAGTAGGCTTGCAAATAACTGTTACGTCTGTGATACCAAATGCGTTCATTCCTTGTAAGCTTATTTTTCAAGGTGTAGGGCTGAACTAGGATGATGAAGTATGTTCTTTATCTTTGGTGACTGCATTTCATTTAGTGTGTGCCTTTTTGTGTGCCAGGAATTGTGCTAATTACAGTCTCCTTTACCCTTTCCAGTATTGCTGGTCAGCTAATTTTTATATTTCATACATTTCTTCCTTTTGTTTGGAATCCTTTTTAATACATAAGCAAATAATGTCTGCATTGGTTTTCTCTGGATCAAGAATGTTTTGTTGAAATTGTCTTGGCTCCTAGAAATATAAAATAAGAATTAGCTTAGCCAAAAAAAGAGAATTTAATTGACTCATGCATCCTTGAATGGTCAGAAACACCAGGAACACTTAGAAGTTGCCAGGCTGTGTTGGACCTTTGGCCCCACTTCTCTTTGTATGTTCCCTTTGTTTTTCTCACTGGCTTCTGTATTCCTCCCTGAATCACCAGAAATGAAATTGCCCCATCAAGGGAGGGACCATAGATTTTCTTGGTTTAGATTCTCTGCCAGTTTCTAAAAGTTGCTGAGGCCAAGGGTCTGAAGATATTGTGATTGTCCTGGCTTGGGTCTTGGGCCTGCCTCTGTGGTAGTTAGAGCAGAGGGATGAAGAATGGCAGCCCCTATTAGAATTCCGTGTTTGTGTTTCTGTTTGGAGAGGAATTATGCTGTACAAGGGGAGTAAAACCCAACGTCTCATACAGATACAGGCTATGGAAAGTCCCAAGTAAGTTCAAGTATTTGCTTAAAAATCTTAGGAAGACTGATTAAGTACCTTAAGTGACTCTTAATTTATTTTCAGTAAGATTTGAAGATTTGTAATATGAATATATATATATATAATATGAACATATATATTATACATATAATTATATATATGAACACATTTATTATACATGTAATTATATATAATTATGAAATATAATTATAAAACACATATTTGTATATAATTATAAAATATAATTATAGGGTATACTTGTAAAATATATAAATTTATATGAATGTATAAATCACTGTATATATCATAATATATCATATAATATATTAGAACATAAAATATTAATGATATATCAATATTGCACACCACATATTACATATAATATATTAATATAGAGTAATGTTATATATTAATATAGAGTAATATGTTAATAATATGTAATATGTAAATATCACTATATTAATATTATTAACATACAACAACATATTAATATTAATGTAATTAATACATACAAACTGTATAATCTTGATTTGTAATTAATGTTACTATAGATATTTATATCATATATTATATATACTATTATATTACTATATATTAATATTGTATTATTATTATAAATATATATGATGTATATCATATTAATATATAACAATAATGATAATATACTATGTAATAATTTGATATATGTCTTATTGATATAAATCACACATTGATAAATGATACATATCATATACATCATATATCACATATATGATATACACATGATATATATTGTTATATATTTTTACATAATATGTAATATGTAAATATCACTATATTAATATTATTAACATACAACAACATATTAATATTAATGTAATTAATACATACAAACTGTATAATGTTGATTTGTAATTAATGTTACTATAGATATTTATATCATATATTATATATACTATTATATTACTATATATTAATATTGTATTATTATTATAAATATATATGATGTATATCATATTAATATATAACAATAATGATAATATACTATGTAATAATTTGATATATGTCTTATTGATATAAATCACACATTGATAAATGATACATATCATATACATCATATATCACATATATGATATACACATGATATATATTGTTATATATTTTTACATAATATATGTCATATAGAATATCATTATATATATTAATATGTAGCACACATATATACTTTTTAAAGATTTAAGACTGTGCATCCTTTTTTTGTTTGTTTTGAATATTGCTTTCGTTGTCTTTGGGTAGCCTGGTTGTTTTGGATAATGTGAATTTTTGAAAACCTCTCAATTTTCAAAGAGGTCTCCAACTGTAAAGTAGCTATGTAGGTAGTTTTCCTTTGAAGATTAAACTTCAGTCATAGGAAATCTTGAAAATGCTTCAATACTTCTTTGGAGTTAATTGTGGTAAAACTCTGTAAACCAGTTGTGGAACTCTGTAAGCTTTTGATAGTTTACCTTAATTATGGATGGTATTTATCCTTCGAATAAATGATCACTTGGGAAGAATACCATCCTCTGAAGATTTCCATTTAAGATAAGATTTGTTTTTCATTGGGAAAACAAACATTAACTTTAGAAGATTTTTGATACGAACGGAGAGCTTATTATGGGCATGTTTTACTTTTTACCAAAGTTTGAGGTTACTATATCTTTGATTTGTCTTGAAATGGCATTTTGTTTTTGGATCCTAATGCTGGATCCTGTAAAACATTGTATTTGTGTTCAGTGATTTTTGGTCTTGTTTGTTGCTTTCCTGTTTTCTCACTACATATTTATTGAGCCGCCCACCTGTCAGATACTGGGTTTCGTGTTAGTGATGCTGTGGTGAACAAGACGGAATGGTCTTTAGGAAACTTAGAGTTTATAAACATAGCTTTTAGTACACTCACACTCTCTTTAATTTTCTAGTAGTAGCATAACGTTTTTCTTGCCACAATTTTATTGGAGTCTTGTCTTGCTTGAATGGAAATCTCACACGGATTATTCATGTGTAAGCCAGGAAAAAATTTTCTGTGTGGGTCCTCATTTTGGAAAACACTGGTGATATCAGCTAACGGTTTATAATATCTTTTTTGTTGCTGCAGTTGCCTCACTGTGACTGTCTACAGATGTGGCTGCTAGACATTTTTTTTTTTTTTTTCTAATTGTTCTGTTAGGAAATGGGCCATGGATGGCATAGGCTGAGGTCAAGCTGAAGTCCTTTTCTCAAGGACTTTATCTGGTGTCCCCATTTGGCCTCAGCTCAAATCCCTTTTTAAATACCTGGAATACCTTTTCAAATACCTCATAGTTAGAGACACCCAGTTTGCATTTGAAGGCCAGATGCTTATGTGACCCCTTACAAACATGTTCAATTTTTTTGGGGTCAAAATTTTCAAAGAGGTCTCCAACTGTAAAGTAGCTATGTAGGTAGTTTTCCTTTGAAGATTAAACTTCAGTCATAGGAAATCTTGAAATTTTAACTTCTTTGGAGTTAATTGTGGTAAAACTCTGTAAACCAGTTGTGGAACTCTGTAAGCTTTTGATAGTTTACCTTAATTATGGATGGTATTTATCCTTCGAATAAATGATCACTTGGGAAGAATACCATCCTCTGAAGATTTCCATTTAAGATAAGATTTGTTTTTCATTGGGAAAACAAACATTAACTTTAGAAGATTTTTGATACGAACGGAGAGCTTATTATGGGCATGTTTTACTTTTTACCAAAGTTTGAGGTTACTATATCTTTGATTTGTCTTGAAATGGCATTTTGTTTTTGGATCCTAATGCTGGATCCTGTAAAACATTGTATTTGTGTTCAGTGATTTTTGGTCTTGTTTGTTGCTTTCCTGTTTTCTCACTACATATTTATTGAGCCGCCCACCTGTCAGATACTGGGTTTCGTGTTAGTGATGCTGTGGTGAACAAGACGGAATGGTCTTTAGGAAACTTAGAGTTTATAAACATAGCTTTTAGTACACTCACACTCTCTTTAATTTTCTAGTAGTAGCATAACGTTTTTCTTGCCACAATTTTATTGGAGTCTTGTCTTGCTTGAATGGAAATCTCACACGGATTATTCATGTGTAAGCCAGGAAAAAATTTTCTGTGTGGGTCCTCATTTTGGAAAACACTGGTGATATCAGCTAACGGTTTATAATATCTTTTTTGTTGCTGCAGTTGCCTCACTGTGACTGTCTACAGATGTGGCTGCTAGACATTTTTTTTTTTTTTTTCTAATTGTTCTGTTAGGAAATGGGCCATGGATGGCATAGGCTGAGGTCAAGCTGAAGTCCTTTTCTCAAGGACTTTATCTGGTGTCCCCATTTGGCCTCAGCTCAAATCCCTTTTTAAATACCTGGAATACCTTTTCAAATACCTCATAGTTAGAGACACCCAGTTTGCATTTGAAGGCCAGATGCTTATGTGACCCCCCCTTACAAACATGTTCATTGTAATTCTTGTAGCTTGTGTTGCTCAGGGAGTTGATTTTGAGACTTAGCTGTGTGCTGGCAGTGTTCAGGGTGGTGCTCTGGAAGCAGCAGCTGTGGGGAGGGAGGAAGTCAGGGCTAGGCAACAGGGCAAGTTCACTGCCTTGAAGTCACGGGCAGATCCCAGAGGCAGATCTGGATCTGGCAGGGTCCTTCAGAATTGTCCCAAATGGAGGCGAGAGGGCCAGGCCTCAGACCATTCATTGCAAATGGGTCACCGTCTAGGGGGCATGATTTTGGGGGAGGGAGCTAGACCCTGACGAGTGTCTCATGGGGGCGAGGAGCCTCCATTTGGTGAAGGTGCTGAGGATTTCACCCAGCATTGGGGCCCGGAGGTGGTTACCACCAAAGCACCCCTTGTAGTCACACTTTCTGTTTCTCACATTTATCTCTTTTTAAGAACTGAAAGCCAAGTAAGCAGTGTTCCCTTTTCCTCAGTTTAACTAATGAGACTACATAATATCAAATAGTAATATTGAAACTTTAATAAATGAGCAAATGGCAAAGCTTGTTAACATCATTAGTAATGTGAAAGTGTAACATAATCACACATACAAAATCTATAGTTGTTCAGCCTTCTTTTTGACAGACATATGCTTTGATTAAAAAGTATATTGTAGGGACTTCCCTGGTGGTCTAATGGTTAAGACTCTGGGCTCCTAATGCTGAGGTCCTGAGTTCAATCCCTGGTCAGGGAACTAGATCCCATATGCTGCAACTAACACCAAAACCAGCCAAATAAATAAATAATAATAATAAAAAAATATATTGTAAATTAACTACTTCAGAAATACTGAGTTTTGTGAAATATAATTTAGGTACTTTATTTTCAGATTCATAAAGTTTTTTGTAACAAGAGCCAAATAAAAGTTTTGAGCAGTTGTTTGATGGCTTTGTTTTTTGTAACTGCATTTTACTTAAAATGTCATAATCATTTGCCTGGTATATACTATAATTTTAATTTCAAAGGCTAATGGCCTTTTTTTTTCAGTTATAAAAGTGGATAAATGTTAACAGGGTAGCTTATGTGACCCCCCCTTACAAACATGTTCATTGTAATTCTTGTAGCTTGTGTTGCTCAGGGAGTTGATTTTGAGACTTAGCTGTGTGCTGGCAGTGTTCAGGGTGGTGCTCTGGAAGCAGCAGCTGTGGGGGGGAGGAAGTCAGGGCTAGGCAACAGGGCAAGTTCACTGCCTTGAAGTCACGGGCAGATCCCAGAGGCAGATCTGGATCTGGCAGGGTCCTTCAGAATTGTCCCAAATGGAGGCGAGAGGGCCAGGCCTCAGACCATTCATTGCAAATGGGTCACCGTCTAGGGGGCATGATTTTGGGGAGGGAGCTAGACCCTGACGAGTGTCTCATGGGGCGAGGAGCCTCCATTTGGTGAAGGTGCTGAGGATTTCACCCAGCATTGGGGCCCGGAGGTGGTTACCACCAAAGCACCCCTTGTAGTCACACTTTCTGTTTCTCACATTTATCTCTTTTTAAGAACTGAAAGCCAAGTAAGCAGTGTTCCCTTTTCCTCAGTTTAACTAATGAGACTACATAATATCAAATAGTAATATTGAAACTTTAATAAATGAGCAAATGGCAAAGCTTGTTAACATCATTAGTAATGTGAAAGTGTAACATAATCACACATACAAAATCTATAGTTGTTCAGCCTTCTTTTTGACAGACATATGCTTTGATTAAAAAGTATATTGTAGGGACTTCCCTGGTGGTCTAATGGTTAAGACTCTGGGCTCCTAATGCTGAGGTCCTGAGTTCAATCCCTGGTCAGGGAACTAGATCCCATATGCTGCAACTAACACCAAAACCAGCCAAATAAATAAATAATAATAATAAAAAAATATATTGTAAATTAACTACTTCAGAAATACTGAGTTTTGTGAAATATAATTTAGGTACTTTATTTTCAGATTCATAAAGTTTTTTGTAACAAGAGCCAAATAAAAGTTTTGAGCAGTTGTTTGATGGCTTTGTTTTTTGTAACTGCATTTTACTTAAAATGTCATAATCATTTGCCTGGTATATACTATAATTTTAATTTCAAAGGCTAATGACTTTTTTTTTTCAGTTATAAAAGTGGATAAATGTTAACAGGGTAGCTGGGAGAAGTATTCTTTTTGAATATTGGAACTTTGGCCTGTCAGCAGACAGGAAACTGCTTCTTCCAAAAGTTGGCTCACCCTGCAGTGATTGCAGTGATATTGTAAATGGTGTGGATTTGTCCTTGGGCAGTTCAGGCTTGGTAGCCCCTGTCATCTCCTTCTGCTTGTCATCTCTGTGTGACTGATGAGGAAAAAGGGCTGAAATATGGGACTGGAGAGCACATCTTGGGCTTCAGGTCTGGGGTTGGGTACTAGTTCTATCATCAACCTTGCCTTAGAAAATTAATCCCTCTAAGCCTTAGTTTCCTTAGTTTCAGTAAAATGGAGGTGTTAGTAGAACTTCTACCACAGGATCTTAGCACAAGGTTTGGCATATTGTAAGTGCTTGATAAATGGTAGCTGTGATGAGCAATATAATTGTTTGTTATTGGTCAGTTATTCTTTTCATTCAGCTTTCAACACTTTATTAACTATCAGAGCAAGCCAAGTGTACCTGCTTATGCCAGTAAAAGAGGAGAGGGGCAATTTAGAGTTGCTGTCTGTCGGAAAACGGTCTTTAGGGACTTGAGCCTGAATGTTCGTTGGAGATGACTGAGTGAAACCACAGGAAGACAAGGAAATACGCACAAAGGAGGACAGGGCTACTTCATACACAGCCTCCGTCAGGGGAGGAGAGCAGAGAGCCCCACTGTTTCAGGACTGACCTGCCTCAGTGTGGCCTGGACCTGAAAGGGGAGCTCCTCTCTGCAGCCCTTGGCTTGGTGAGACTGCCCTTGATGGTTTCCCAAAAGAAATTAGGGAGACCTTGGCGATGATCTAAGAAATGGAAGTCACCCTTTGTGTAGTGCTGGTAAACACTTCTGATGGACTAATGGACTGGACATAACAATTTTTTAATAATATTTATTTTGCTTTTTACTTTTACAGAGTTTTGTTGTTTATAGATATGTATGATCCCAGATTAGTCATATGTATATCTCCCCTCTCCAGGCCGTTGTACGGCACCCCTGCAGGATCCCCTTTTCTCAAAAAAAGGCTAATGACTTTTTTTCAGTTATAAAAGTGGATAAATGTTAACAGGGTAGCTGGGAGAAGTATTCTTTTGAATATTGAACTTTGGCCTGTCAGCAGACAGGAAACTGCTTCTTCCAAAAGTTGGCTCACCCTGCAGTGATTGCAGTGATATTGTAAATGGTGTGGATTTGTCCTTGGGCAGTTCAGGCTTGGTAGCCCCTGTCATCTCCTTCTGCTTGTCATCTCTGTGTGACTGATGAGGAAAAAGGGCTGAAATATGGGACTGGAGAGCACATCTTGGGCTTCAGGTCTGGGGTTGGGTACTAGTTCTATCATCAACCTTGCCTTAGAAAATTAATCCCTCTAAGCCTTAGTTTCCTTAGTTTCAGTAAAATGGAGGTGTTAGTAGAACTTCTACCACAGGATCTTAGCACAAGGTTTGGCATATTGTAAGTGCTTGATAAATGGTAGCTGTGATGAGCAATATAATTGTTTGTTATTGGTCAGTTATTCTTTTCATTCAGCTTTCAACACTTTATTAACTATCAGAGCAAGCCAAGTGTACCTGCTTATGCCAGTAAAAGAGGAGAGGGGCAATTTAGAGTTGCTGTCTGTCGGAAAACGGTCTTTAGGGACTTGAGCCTGAATGTTCGTTGGAGATGACTGAGTGAAACCACAGGAAGACAAGGAAATACGCACAAAGGAGGACAGGGCTACTTCATACACAGCCTCCGTCAGGGGAGGAGAGCAGAGAGCCCCACTGTTTCAGGACTGACCTGCCTCAGTGTGGCCTGGACCTGAAAGGGGAGCTCCTCTCTGCAGCCCTTGGCTTGGTGAGACTGCCCTTGATGGTTTCCCAAAAGAAATTAGGGAGACCTTGGCGATGATCTAAGAAATGGAAGTCACCCTTTGTGTAGTGCTGGTAAACACTTCTGATGGACTAATGGACTGGACATAACAATTTTTTAATAATATTTATTTTGCTTTTTACTTTTACAGAGTTTTGTTGTTTATAGATATGTATGATCCCAGATTAGTCATATGTATATCTCCCCTCTCCAGGCCGTTGTACGGCACCCCTGCAGGATCCCCTTTTCTCACAGCGCAATGACAATAGCTATTTTTTTCATGTATGATAGTATAGGTTTTCATGCTACTTCCTTTACACCTCCCACCTACTGTTCATTCCCCACGATTGGACATATCTTGAAATGAGGAATACCAAGGTCAGTTCATAGTGAAAGCCTGAATCAGAGGAATGTTTCTAGTACAGATCCAAAAATACTTTTCCTGCTGACAATTTGAAATGTCAGCCTGATACTGTTCAGTTAAGATGGTGTGTGTAAATTAGAGCCACCAAGATAATATCATTTTAGTTCTATTCTTTGAGTAGACCACCCAAAGAGGTACAGTTGTTCTGTTTCCATTGGCCTTTGGATTAGATCTCTCCCCCACCAATTCATAAAGATGCTGAATTTAAATAAAATGGCACCATGTAAATATCTAATTAGCATGTTCATAGTTCATTAGTGATTCATGGTTTCTTAATGTTAGCAGAACCATTTATAATATTCATTGTATCTGAGACAGAAACACTGTCTTATAATAGGTTAAATGAACAATTAGTGGTTTCAGCAAACCATTGTGTGTTTGAGTGTATACAATAGTAGACATCTTATTTGGTGATTTTCAGAGGATACAGAGAAGAGTAAAACACATTTGTATCTTCAAAGAATTAAGAATCAGTTGTCTAACTGAGCATCAGTGGCATAGAGTACCCGGTTGTGAAGCAGACATTTGGTGTATAAGGTAGGTTAAAAGGGATAATTTGTGTGAAAATCTCTTGGTGGTGGTAGGCATTCTGTCCCTCACAGGACACAGTGCCTGTCCAGACAAAATTGATTTATGCACACCACATGGCAGCAAGCTGTGGAAAGCAGTGGATGATAAACACTACTTGACAAGTATAATGGAAGGGCTCTGGCAGGAAGAAAAGGAGTAGATTTGCTGAGGGTTTCAGTGGTCAATAGAGCTTCACGGAGGATGTGGAATCTGGGCAGGGTTGAGAGGTTGGGATTTGAAGCATGATGGAAGGACTGTTTGTGGTAAGGAGTGAGGTCAAAACCTCTGTGAGGGAGGAGGGAATAATTAATAGTCTAGACTGTTGAGAGTGGACTGCTGATATTTGTGGCGTGGCTAAATTGTGTGTGTGGGGGGGTCAGGTCTTGAAAACCAAGCAGCAAGCAGTGAAGGTTTTTATGCTATGATAGTGACATTAGGTCTGTAGCTGCCTGGGGAGATGGTTTAGTGATAGTCATAGTCCAGCTGGGGCAGATCAGGGCTGCAATTGAGGTGATGCTGCAGGGAGGTGGATAAGGCATTCTGAGGGTATAGAGTAGATGAAACTTGTGACTGGAAGTGAGGAAAATCAAAGTTAGAGAAGAGGTGACTCTGATCATTGCAATTTTGGGGTGGAAGATAATATCATTTTAGTTCTATTCTTTGAGTAGACCACCCAAAGAGGTACAGTTGTTCTGTTTCCATTGGCCTTTGGATTAGATCTCTCCCCCACCAATTCATAAAGATGCTGAATTTAAATAAAATGGCACCATGTAAATATCTAATTAGCATGTTCATAGTTCATTAGTGATTCATGGTTTCTTAATGTTAGCAGAACCATTTATAATATTCATTGTATCTGAGACAGAAACACTGTCTTATAATAGGTTAAATGAACAATTAGTGGTTTCAGCAAACCATTGTGTGTTTGAGTGTATACAATAGTAGACATCTTATTTGGTGATTTTCAGAGGATACAGAGAAGAGTAAAACACATTTGTATCTTCAAAGAATTAAGAATCAGTTGTCTAACTGAGCATCAGTGGCATAGAGTACCCGGTTGTGAAGCAGACATTTGGTGTATAAGGTAGGTTAAAAGGGATAATTTGTGTGAAAATCTCTTGGTGGTGGTAGGCATTCTGTCCCTCACAGGACACAGTGCCTGTCCAGACAAAATTGATTTATGCACACCACATGGCAGCAAGCTGTGGAAAGCAGTGGATGATAAACACTACTTGACAAGTATAATGGAAGGGCTCTGGCAGGAAGAAAAGGAGTAGATTTGCTGAGGGTTTCAGTGGTCAATAGAGCTTCACGGAGGATGTGGAATCTGGGCAGGGTTGAGAGGTTGGGATTTGAAGCATGATGGAAGGACTGTTTGTGGTAAGGAGTGAGGTCAAAACCTCTGTGAGGGAGGAGGGAATAATTAATAGTCTAGACTGTTGAGAGTGGACTGCTGATATTTGTGGCGTGGCTAAATTGTGTGTGTGGGGGGGTCAGGTCTTGAAAACCAAGCAGCAAGCAGTGAAGGTTTTTATGCTATGATAGTGACATTAGGTCTGTAGCTGCCTGGGGAGATGGTTTAGTGATAGTCATAGTCCAGCTGGGGCAGATCAGGGCTGCAATTGAGGTGATGCTGCAGGGAGGTGGATAAGGCATTCTGAGGGTATAGAGTAGATGAAACTTGTGACTGGAAGTGAGGGATTAGAGAATCAAAGTTAGAGAAGAGGTGACTCTGATCATTGCAAGTTAAGGGAAGATGGAGTTTTGAACTGCAGCAAGGAGAAATAATTTGGTCCTATATATGCTTTGAGGCTTTAAAAGCAATGGGATGCTTACATAGAAACATCTAGGAGGTGGTCAGAGACAGAATTTGGACTCCCCTGACTGAGGTCACTAATTATCTGTAGTAAATCCCTATGTATATGGACCTTCCAGCTAGCCGCTACTTAATCACCAGTTTATCCTTCAGATAGATTTTTAACAAGGAAGGAAGTGACATGAACTGTTTAGCCCCATGGATTAGAGAGGGTAAAGCTGAAGACTGGCCAAGAGGCTGCAGTAGTGATATGTGTGACAGGTGGTACCTGGACCAAGGTGCCTGCTGTTAGACTAAAGAAAGGTAGACAGGTTCGTGAGATTTCTTTTGCACAAGTAAAAGGTAGAGCATGTGAAACTTGGGGATTAATAGATGGGAGCATGACCACAGACAGCTTCCATCTTTCTGAGCAGTTAGTTGGGTGAGAAACTATAAACAAAAGAAAAGTCTGTTATGAAAATGTTGGAGGATTAAGCTTTGCATATATTGTGTTTGAGGGATGCCAAATGAATTTCTTCATTAGCTGGTTGGTTTTCGAAGTCCAGAACTCGAAGCACACATGGGATGGAGATGGAGTTCAGCAGTGTGCAGATCTTAAAGCCTTGACCTAACCCTAACCCTAACTCTTGGAGAAGAATGTGGGAGCACTAAAAGCTTGGAGCCCTGCGGAATGCAGGCAGCCAGAAGGAAGGTTTGGCAAGAGCAGAAGATAGAAAATCACCAGAAGTGACTTGAATCATGAAACTCAAGAGAGTGAGTGCTTTAAGGAACTAGTTGAAAATTCCTTAAGACTTTGTCCTAGGGAACAGAGAACGTAAAGACTAAACAGTGTGGCATAGGATCCAACTTGCACTTGACTCCAGGATGAATGGGACAAAACGTGGCAAGTACCAGAAGTAGTTTGTGTGAAGGAAATAAAAGAAAGTAGATGGTGGTAGCAGGATAAAGGACTCAGAAAAGAAATTATTTTTTGAGGCAGAAGAAAAAAGTATATCTAAATGCTGTTGGGAAAGGGTCAGATATGTAGGCAGGTAGACAGTTCATTTCCAAAGAAAATGTTGAGAATTGCTTACTATTTCCATGCAGTAGTAGTATGTGAGACAGAAATTAATGAAACCTTATATGTTATCAGAGCAGTAGGTTTCAGGCTTCTTAAAAGCATACAGGTGATTCAGGTTTTTAAGGGTCCCTCCCCCTCTTCTCCGCTATGATTTGCTTTCATTCAGGGCTTTTAAAATTGTTTAGACAGAATATTAACATTCTTAAGAAGTTGAAACCTTTTTCTGATTGACTTATATTTATTACTTTTTTCCTCTCTTTTATAAAGTATTTAGATGGTACTTTTCTGTGATGGATGCTACACTCATAGAAGCAGTTTTTAGGGCAGTTAGGTTGGGAACTTATTTTCATCCCATACCATTTAAGTGGAAATTAGATGCCCTAGTCCAGCCTATCTACTATGAGCACACTTTGTCCTTCACAGTCCATGGATTTTCTGTGTGTTAGAACCCTGGGTAAGATCCAGGGGGAATAAAGAGGGCAAGGCAATATGGGGAGCCCACACTGCAAGTACAGAGTCCTGGGTGAAAGCTTATACTGAACTAGACATTTGAATGAATTGAGAAGTTAAAACTAATAGAGCTGATCCTGAGTATGCCAGGCTGACCCTGTAGTTAGGAAATGAGGTATTGGGTTATCTGTTTTTTTACCTGTTCTTCCATTTTCCCACTTTCATGATTCTTTTTCTTCTTCCTGTATCCTTCCTCTCCTTCCACATCTTCCATCCTTCCACATGTTCCATGAGGAAAATGATTCTTCCTTTGAGAGCCACGAAAGTTGGCAAACACTTTCTGAGTATCTCTTTTTCTGGTGCTTTGTTCCAGAAAAGACCACTGGTCCTTGCCCCATAGGAAGCCTGAAGGGAGAGAGGGAGACAGAAAGGTTAAAAAAAAAGAAATTCTGAGTGCCATGGTGGAAGCCTGTCTCCTGTGTGGTTGATAGAACAAGAGGAAGAGTGTGGAGCTCTCCCTGGGGTGACTCAAGCTGAGCTGAGAAAAAGAGGTGGTGGGATAGGAAGAGTGTATAAAGTCCAGAAATAGGGGATGGGAAGTAGTGGAGGTGTGAAGTAACAAAAGTACTGAAAGAGGCTTCTTTGGTAAAGCAAAGAGCAGAATTTGATTGGAACACTGGTCGGTAGATGCAGAAATTAATGAAACCTTATATGTTATCAGAGCAGTAGGTTTCAGGCTTCTTAAAAGCATACAGGTGATTCAGGTTTTTAAGGGTCCCTCCCCCTCTTCTCCGCTATGATTTGCTTTCATTCAGGGCTTTTAAAATTGTTTAGACAGAATATTAACATTCTTAAGAAGTTGAAACCTTTTTCTGATTGACTTATATTTATTACTTTTTTCCTCTCTTTTATAAAGTATTTAGATGGTACTTTTCTGTGATGGATGCTACACTCATAGAAGCAGTTTTTAGGGCAGTTAGGTTGGGAACTTATTTTCATCCCATACCATTTAAGTGGAAATTAGATGCCCTAGTCCAGCCTATCTACTATGAGCACACTTTGTCCTTCACAGTCCATGGATTTTCTGTGTGTTAGAACCCTGGGTAAGATCCAGGGGGAATAAAGAGGGCAAGGCAATATGGGGAGCCCACACTGCAAGTACAGAGTCCTGGGTGAAAGCTTATACTGAACTAGACATTTGAATGAATTGAGAAGTTAAAACTAATAGAGCTGATCCTGAGTATGCCAGGCTGACCCTGTAGTTAGGAAATGAGGTATTGGGTTATCTGTTTTTTTACCTGTTCTTCCATTTTCCCACTTTCATGATTCTTTTTCTTCTTCCTGTATCCTTCCTCTCCTTCCACATCTTCCATCCTTCCACATGTTCCATGAGGAAAATGATTCTTCCTTTGAGAGCCACGAAAGTTGGCAAACACTTTCTGAGTATCTCTTTTTCTGGTGCTTTGTTCCAGAAAAGACCACTGGTCCTTGCCCCATAGGAAGCCTGAAGGGAGAGAGGGAGACAGAAAGGTTAAAAAAAAAGAAATTCTGAGTGCCATGGTGGAAGCCTGTCTCCTGTGTGGTTGATAGAACAAGAGGAAGAGTGTGGAGCTCTCCCTGGGGTGACTCAAGCTGAGCTGAGAAAAAGAGGTGGTGGGATAGGAAGAGTGTATAAAGTCCAGAAATAGGGGATGGGAAGTAGTGGAGGTGTGAAGTAACAAAAGTACTGAAAGAGGCTTCTTTGGTAAAGCAAAGAGCAGAATTTGATTGGAACACTGGTCGGTAGATGCAGCTGAAGAGGTGTTAGGATCGCAGCAGGTCTGTGTGCCCTGCAAAATGTTCAGCTTCTGTCATTCAGGTATGTCAGCCTTGGAAGGCCTGGGGCTTCATCATGATCAGATCTGTAGTTTACAGAGATGGCTTGAACCCACCACGGAGGGAAGTTTGGAAGGATACACCACAAAGTGAGGTTCTACCTGAAATGGTCAGTTACACCTTAGTGACCCAGGCTACATTGAAGAGGCATACTCAGTGCCTTATAAGTTGTGTGTCCAGTTTAAAGAATTTTTGATACATTGTAGTGTACGGGAAAAAAAATCTTTCTGTGATTAGTCTCCAGAAAATTTTTGCTAGACCTCTTTTAGAGATGTGTTGACTGTGATTTTTTTCATAGGGTTGTGAGGGTATTTTTTAACCTTATATTTATGCTTATATATACATTTATATTAAGTTTTCTGGAAGCAGATGGTTGAGTTTCAGATTAATGAGCTTTAACTTTGCTATCATTTTTTTAAGAAAAGTGAATCTGGATATATAAAGATCTCCATGTCCACTCCTTACATGAATGCATGCCTGTGTGTGTACATGGGTGCTTATGTTAGTGTGTATATTATGCTTGTCTGTGATGAGTGTGTTTTCTATTCTGCATATATTTGGCAATGTAAACTGGGGGTTAAAAATTGTTAAGAAATGGCCACTGTGCAAATATATGTCAAGTGATTGTCATTTAGTTATGCTAAAATTTTATCTTCCTAATTCAGTTGGAGTAATTTTATTAACAGTGCCTTAAGCAACAGGATATATGGTTGAATTTTCTTCTAGAAGATTGCCTAGTCACATCGAATCCAATTAAGTTTTGCATATGTTATCTTTGGCACTACATGCAACCAAGTGTGATGTTAAGTAAAATGAGAAAGGTTTTTTTAGTAAAAACCTAACTTGTACTTAATATATCTTGAGTTAGTAAACAACAAACGTAGGTCTGAAGAATAACATTTTTATTTGAAACATGAAATGCTCACTTAAGATTGCTGTTTTAAAATTAGTAAATTCATAGTACATAAATTCTACTATATAATTTTTGAAAATACCAGGAACTAGAAATGAAGAAGATTTGAAGAATTTCTATTATCCAAGGGTGAACAATTCTTTTTATTTTTTTGGATGTACCTTATGGCTTGAGGTTCTTAGTTCCCCAACCAGGGATCCAGCTTGGATCCCAGCAGTGAAAGTGCTGAATCCTAACCACTGGACCACCAGAGAATTCCCAACAATTATTTTTTCTGTAATCAAGATTTTAAAAGTCACATAATTGTGAAATAAATAAAAGTGACCTTTTTTATGGATTGACTTTTTTTACACTGCATTATTTAGGAATAGATGTCCTTAGAATACTAGCTCAACAATTATAAACCTAAAATTTTTATTGTCTTTAAAATTTTAGGTATGCAATACCCCCGGAACATGGAAAACGACTGGAAAGACTAGCTCAAGGTAAATTTGTTATCTGTTTCTCATCGGTTCTTTGCTTTTGAGGTATTTTTACAGTGTAGAATATCACTGTGTTAATTTTATTCTTTTCAAGTTACTGGCTTGTAAGTATTTCTCTCATTGAATAATTTTAATCTTTTTCACGTGAATGTGTGCAGATTGTTTCTATGTTGCATACTCTTCATGATTATTTTAGTTGGCTGCTTAGTTTTTCATCAGCTGATTGCACTTAGCCTATTTTAGTTATTTCCAGTTTTTTTCTATGTTGTATAATATACTTAACATCACTGTGCCAATAGTATTTTTCCTTCTTTTAATTGTATCCTTGACAGTTTTGAACAGAAATTGAAATGACATCTAAAAGTAGCTTTCCTCCAAATTATGGAAGAGTATTAGAAGAAACAGGGTATCACATTTGTTAAAAGCATTATTATAATTTTGGCAGGCTAATAACTATAAAACCTTAGTGTTTTTATATTGTAATACATTATAGTAATAATAGCAATGTAACTGTAATCTTGAACTTCGTTAGGGACTATTTTCATGAATATTAAGTGGATGGATCCTGGTCCTGGATAATAGATTAGAGCACAGCTTAGAAAGTGATTACCATAATCCTTAAATACACAGGCAGTGAACTTTGTGCTAAATTCATAGTACATAAATTCTACTATATAATTTTTGAAAATACCAGGAACTAGAAATGAAGAAGATTTGAAGAATTTCTATTATCCAAGGGTGAACAATTCTTTTTATTTTTTTGGATGTACCTTATGGCTTGAGGTTCTTAGTTCCCCAACCAGGGATCCAGCTTGGATCCCAGCAGTGAAAGTGCTGAATCCTAACCACTGGACCACCAGAGAATTCCCAACAATTATTTTTTCTGTAATCAAGATTTTAAAAGTCACATAATTGTGAAATAAATAAAAGTGACCTTTTTTATGGATTGACTTTTTTTACACTGCATTATTTAGGAATAGATGTCCTTAGAATACTAGCTCAACAATTATAAACCTAAAATTTTTATTGTCTTTAAAATTTTAGGTATGCAATACCCCCGGAACATGGAAAACGACTGGAAAGACTAGCTCAAGGTAAATTTGTTATCTGTTTCTCATCGGTTCTTTGCTTTTGAGGTATTTTTACAGTGTAGAATATCACTGTGTTAATTTTATTCTTTTCAAGTTACTGGCTTGTAAGTATTTCTCTCATTGAATAATTTTAATCTTTTTCACGTGAATGTGTGCAGATTGTTTCTATGTTGCATACTCTTCATGATTATTTTAGTTGGCTGCTTAGTTTTTCATCAGCTGATTGCACTTAGCCTATTTTAGTTATTTCCAGTTTTTTTCTATGTTGTATAATATACTTAACATCACTGTGCCAATAGTATTTTTCCTTCTTTTAATTGTATCCTTGACAGTTTTGAACAGAAATTGAAATGACATCTAAAAGTAGCTTTCCTCCAAATTATGGAAGAGTATTAGAAGAAACAGGGTATCACATTTGTTAAAAGCATTATTATAATTTTGGCAGGCTAATAACTATAAAACCTTAGTGTTTTTATATTGTAATACATTATAGTAATAATAGCAATGTAACTGTAATCTTGAACTTCGTTAGGGACTATTTTCATGAATATTAAGTGGATGGATCCTGGTCCTGGATAATAGATTAGAGCACAGCTTAGAAAGTGATTACCATAATCCTTAAATACACAGGCAGTGAACTTTGTGCTAAATCTGTATGCTGTGGACTCTCCTCTGTGATAATTACTCTACCATTTTTTTGTACACCTCACTGCTCTAAAATTTTTAAAATGTAGCCAGTGTAAACTTTACAGTATGGAGTCATGCGTTAAAAATTTTTGCTATAAACTATCTGTAAACACTTTGATATAAACTGTCTGAAAATGACATCCCAGGAAAATGGATGTCATTAGCTGAATCAGTAAGAGATTAATAGACTTGAAGGTTGAACAGGAACTTTAAACTCAATTACATGTTTTTATTAAAAACTTTTTGCAGTATTATTTTGAGAAATGATTCAGGGAAAAAACCATATAAGACAGTGGAGGATTTCTGTCTGCTGACCAGATGCTAGCCACATTAATTGAATTCTGCTAAATAATTAAAATGATAAAATAATGCAGTGAATGTGATGGAGCATTATAGGATGTGTAGGTCAAGGCAGCACTTGATATATGAAAAGCAGCCTCAGATATTTTCCATTATCTTGTCTGCACATCATAATTATCACACTTGCCTTTTATGCATGAATGCTTTCATCTTAGGTTTCTATTGAAATCTTGATTGACTGTGGCACCTACAGATATTTTATCTGAAAGATGTTAGGCCTGCATCTAATAAAGCCAGGAGTTTGATTTTGCCCTTCAGCTGCTTTCTCATTTTTACAGTTTTTTCCCCTAATATTAAAGTTTAGATTTATTGAAATGACATCTAAAAGTAGCTTTCCTCCAAATTATGGAAGAGTATTAGAAGAAACAGGGTATCACATTTGTTAAAAGCATTATTATAATTTTGGCAGGCTAATAACTATAAAACCTTAGTGTTTTTATATTGTAATACATTATAGTAATAATAGCAATGTAACTGTAATCTTGAACTTCGTTAGGGACTATTTTCATGAATATTAAGTGGATGGATCCTGGTCCTGGATAATAGATTAGAGCACAGCTTAGAAAGTGATTACCATAATCCTTAAATACACAGGCAGTGAACTTTGTGCTAAATCTGTATGCTGTGGACTCTCCTCTGTGATAATTACTCTACCATTTTTTTGTACACCTCACTGCTCTAAAATTTTTAAAATGTAGCCAGTGTAAACTTTACAGTATGGAGTCATGCGTTAAAAATTTTTGCTATAAACTATCTGTAAACACTTTGATATAAACTGTCTGAAAATGACATCCCAGGAAAATGGATGTCATTAGCTGAATCAGTAAGAGATTAATAGACTTGAAGGTTGAACAGGAACTTTAAACTCAATTACATGTTTTTATTAAAAACTTTTTGCAGTATTATTTTGAGAAATGATTCAGGGAAAAAACCATATAAGACAGTGGAGGATTTCTGTCTGCTGACCAGATGCTAGCCACATTAATTGAATTCTGCTAAATAATTAAAATGATAAAATAATGCAGTGAATGTGATGGAGCATTATAGGATGTGTAGGTCAAGGCAGCACTTGATATATGAAAAGCAGCCTCAGATATTTTCCATTATCTTGTCTGCACATCATAATTATCACACTTGCCTTTTATGCATGAATGCTTTCATCTTAGGTTTCTATTGAAATCTTGATTGACTGTGGCACCTACAGATATTTTATCTGAAAGATGTTAGGCCTGCATCTAATAAAGCCAGGAGTTTGATTTTGCCCTTCAGCTGCTTTCTCATTTTTACAGTTTTTTTTCCCCTAATATTATGTAGATATAAATGTAATAAAAAAATCTCAAGTGAATTGTTGCAGTTTTCAAACGTGTTATGTTCGCAGATAATGCCATTGCATTCTTTCTAATTTTGGGCCTGATACAATTGAATGGAAAGTATAAAGGAAGAATAGAGATATGATATTATATCATGAATGATAGTTTTGAAGACTTATAGTTTTAAGAGTGTCTAAATCTCATTTATTTTAGACATAGGACGATATGTTCATGATTCTATTAAGTTAAGCACAATATAGATTAAATTAAATTGTGTGTGAGTGTTAGTTGCTCAGTCATGTCCAATTCTTTGTGATCCCATGGACTGTAGCCTGCCAGGCTCCTCTGTCCATGGAACTTTCCAGGCAAGAATACTGAAGTGGGTTGCCATTTCCTTCTCCAGGGGGCCTTTCTGACCCATTGATTGAACCTTCATCTCTTGCCTCTCCTGCACACTGGCAGGCAGGTTCTTTATTAGCTGAACCACCAGTCAAGTCTTTTTTGGTGAATGAATATTCCGTTGGTTCTCATTGTGAATACAGTGCTAATTTTTTTTTTTTTTAGTTTGAAGATGATTTACTTTAGTCAAAACTTTGGTTACTTACTGGAGAGAGAATATGTGAGTTAGGATATTGTGCAATAGATTTTGGAAGGTGAATGATGAGCAGGAATTTTAAGTGCCAGTATGGTGGAGTTCAGTATGGTTCTTTTGGAGCCTTGTACTTACTTGTAGCAAGTGTTTTCATTTTGTAACAGTGTAACAGTGTCACTGTTAAAAAAGTGACACTAAGTAAAAAGGAATGGATGAATCGTTGTTATGAAGGAATAATTTAGTTCGGGTTTTTTTAAGCAATTAGTTTTTTAAGCAAATGACTAGTCTTCTTGCGTTTAAGCCTGTGAAACAGTCTTAGCCTAATTTGCAGGAGTCCCTGTTCTGGGAGCTGGACAAAGGGTCTGTGTGTAGGACGCAAGCAGCCTTTGGACTCTCTGAAATTGTATTCAAAATTGGACATATATGTGGATTTCTGGGAAGCTAACCCGTCATCGAATCTATCAAGAGGGTGTAGTCCAAAAGAGGTTATGCACCACTGCTATCTAGAGAGTAGGAGAATAGCAATAAATAACAAGTCATTTTAATTCTAGAAACATTCTAAATTGACTCTTTCTCATCCTTCTGACTTGAAATTAGGAAAATATCCTTTTATCATCTCTCAAAATGATAAATACATAATTGCCTTAAACATTCATTTACATGATGGCCTGAAAATATTACATTAAAATGCTTGGTTTTGAAAGGCTAATAAATTAAATACCCCTGATTATAAATAATCAATGTTAAGAGACTCCATAAGGCATGAAAAATGAAGAAGTTCAGTGTTATATCCTCTGCCTTCATTCCTAACTCATGGTTTAGGCCATGAAGATCAATGTGTGATGTATCAGGGTATGCTTATTTTCTTCTATCAGTTGATTTCCTCATATTTTGATGTCAGATATCCCAATCTGTTGGACATGGATTTGAGCAAGCTCTGGGAGATAGCGGAGGACAGAGGAGCCTGGTGTGCTATAGTCCATGGGGTCACAAAGAGTGGGGTATGACCTAGCAATGAAACAACAACAATCACAGTCTGTGTTTCATATATATCCAGCCATGTTCCTAGTGGGGTTTTAAACATTGGACAACGATACAAAACATACACAAGCTAGAATACTTAAGAGTATGGGGTGAAAGAGAATTCTGAGAGGTGACAGGTAGGGAATGGGAGGAAGAATTCAGGAAGAGAGTGCCAACTAGCAGGGAAAAATGACTATGGGGGAAGTTAAGAGTTCTTTGATTCTTTGGGGTGGAAGCTGAGCCAGGAAAACCTGGTTAGCGTGTCTGAGCCATTTGTGCCAAAGTGCTTGGCCTGAGGAGTCCTGGTGGCTGAGCATGTATCATCCATATGTCCTGTCAAGGTGGGAAAAAACTGGAGCTGAAACAAAGTGGCCTTAGGAATGCAGTGAAAAAAAACTATGTGTAATGGTCTATATACCTGTTAAATTAAGTGGAAATTTTAACTCTAAGTGTTCCACCAACCAGTTTGAAATAGAAAAACTTTCCTGTTACTCACTGCACTGTGTTCAGGAGATAAAAGGCAGTTACTCAAGAGAAAATCACCACCCTTCAGTATACACCGCCAGCAGAGATTTCTTCTGGCTCTCCTCCTGGAGAGCTCCATGGGGCATTGTCTCTACCGTAGAGATGCTGATGGCAGAGTGAAGCCTGTGATGTGGTCACTTTCTACCCGATTGTTAATTGCTCAACGAATGAGAGGAAGAACAGAGAGGTCAACTATAGCTTAACCCTCTAATGTTGACCTCTTAACTAAGAATGTAGGTAAAAATGATCAAGTTTCAGCCCACATAATATATCTCATTGTTGAAATATCATATGTGAATCAAATACCTATCTGAAAACTTTCCTACAGAAGCAGCCTTCCATGTCCTTGTCCAGTGTCCTTTTTCTTACCATGCATTTGTACTTTTTAATCATCATATCAGTCATGTGATACTACAAAAGCCATTACAGGCCTCATTTTTTTTTTTTTTAAAGATTTATTTATTTATTTTTGGTGGGGGTGGGGTGGGGAGGGAGGGGAGCCCGCGGGCCACTTCTATTGGTCTTTCATTTGTCCATTTTCATCCATCTTTGTTCTTTTGGCCCATGTGGGCCTCCCATCGCGGTGGCGTCTGTCGTTGCAGAGCGCCGGCTCTGGGCGCGTGCGCTCCAGAGCTCCGGCTCGGTAATTGGACACATCAGTCCAGCCGCTCTGCGGCACGTGGGATCTTCCCAGGCCAGGGATCGAACCGGCGCCCCTTGCACTGCAAGGTGGTGTCCTTACCCACTGGACCACCAGGGAAGCCCTACAGGCCTCATTTTATTGTGTTTCACTTTATTGCAAGTTGCAAAGGATGCATTTTTTCTTCTTGCAAATTGAATGTTTGTGGCAGCCCTGTGTGGAGCTGGTCTTTTGGTGCCATTTTCCCAGCAGCATTTACTCATTTCTTGTCTTTGTGTCACATTTTGTTATTTTTCACATCCCAAACTTTTTCATTACTATGCTTGTTTTTTGATCTATGAGTTGTGAAAGATTACAACTCACAGAAGGGTTAGATGATGCTTAGCATTTCTAGCAATAAAGTATTTTAAAATTAAGGTATGTGCTTTTGGGGAGCATGATTCTATTTGCACACTCAGTAGACTGTAGCATAAAATAAACATAAGTACATATGCACTGGGAAACCAAAAATTCCTGTGACTTGTTTGTAATACTCCTTTATTGTATTGGTCTAGAACAGAGCTTGTAGCCTCTTTGAAGTGTGCTTATGTAAAACTCTTATCAAAGCATACTTGTGTAAATTTCAGTTATATTCAAATTAAGTTGTCTTAATCAAATACATTGCTAGTGTGGACATATGCTCTGCTTGTCTGTTTTCTCATCTTTCTCCTCTCCTTCACTCTCTTATTCCTTTCTTTCCTAAGCGATTAGTAACTGATGTCAGCTTCTCCAAACTAGTGTGTGTATATTCATAGAAAATGTTACTAAACTTTGATTTTTAAATTTTAGCCATGACTAAAACTTTGTTGATTTAATGGTAGCAGCATGTGTTTGTCATATGAGTTTGGGATTTAAAAACAATTCCCTACATAGTAAGAGCTAATATATTAGATAATGTAAACCAGTTGACTATTGACAAAACTCATTTGAAGGAAAGAAGACCCTGTTTTAGAGTTCATCTGCTCTATTTCTATACCAATTTAAAAATATTTATTGATTTTTTAGTTGTAATTGAGGTAAAATTCACTTACAGTAAAAGCCACTCCTTAAAATATATAGTTTAGTGAGTTTTGACAAATGTATACAATGGTGTAATTACCACTGTGATGGTGGTGGTGGTTTAGTTGCTAAGGCATGTCCAACTCTCGTGATCCCACAGACTATAGCCCACCAGGCTCCTCTGTTCATTGGATTTCCTAGGCAAGAATTACCACTACCATCAAGACAGAACATTTCCAGTACCCTCCCCAGCCACCTGCCTCCCCACCGGCCCCCCAAAGTTCTCTTGTGTCCTTTTGCAATTAATTCTTCCTTACAGCAACCACTAACTGAATTTCTATCCCTGGAATGTCATAAATGTGGAATTGTATTGTTTTTCTTCCTTTTTTCACTTAGAATAGTGCTTCTCACATCTGATCACTTATGTTGAATGCAGGGTATCCCTTGGATGTGTATAGCACCTGGGAAGTCCCATGGACAGAGGAGCCTGGTGGGCTACAGTCCATGGGGTTGCAAAGAGTCAGACACAAACTCTTAGCACAACAATTAGCAACTAGACAACAACAGCAACAATATTCACAAAATGTAAAATGCACGATTAACCATTTTGAAGTGTACAGTGCAGTTGCATTTAGTATATTCATATTGTGTAACCATCACCTCTATCTAGTTTGAAGAGATTTTCATCACCCTAAAAGGAAACCTTGTATTTTTTATTTAGTCATTCTGTATGACCCTGCACCACTCCCTGTCCCTTGGAAATTAATGGTCTGTTTTCTTTCTAGGTATTTACCTACTATGGATGTTTCATACACATGAAATCATATAATATGTTACTTTTTGTGTCCAACATCTTTTACAGTAGCATGTTTTCTATGTTATAGCTTATAGCGATACCTCATTCTTTTTTACAGCCAAGTAATATTTCATTGTAAGTATTTACCACATTTTGTATTTCCATTAAGCACTTGATGGGCATTAGGTTGTTTCCAATTTTTGATAATGGCGAATACTTCTGTGCATTATCTCATTGACTTCCCATGAGGATTCACCCAGTGAGGGTGGTCACTATGGAAAACAGTATGAAGCTTTCTCAAAAAATTAAAAATAGTACTAACATATGATCTAGTAGTTCTACTTCTAGATATATATTTGACAGAAATGAAATTACTGTTCTAAAGATACACAGACCCCCATTATTCCTTGTAGTATTACTTACAGTAGCCAAGACATGGAAACAACCCAAGTGTCCATCGACAGGTGAGTGAATAAAGCAAAGTGTTACATGTGTACAATAGACTATTATTCAGGCATATGACAGAAGCAGATCCTGCCATTTCCTTCAACATGGAAGAATCTTGTATCCATTATGCTAAGTTAAATAAGTCAGAAACAAATACTGTATGATCTTACTTATGTGTAGGATCTAAAGAAAACCAAACCTAGAGGTAGAGAGAACAGTTTGGTGGTTGCCAGAGGGAGGGGGTGGTAGAAATGGGTGAAGATGTTCTGAAGATACAAACTTCAGTTATGAGTAGGTTCTGGGGATGTATTGTACTGTATGGTGACTGTAGTTAACAGTACTATACTGCAAGTTTCTAAGGTACTGGATCGTAAAACTTCTCATCACGTAAAAATTTACAATTACTTTTATGGTGAATGTGAACTAAATTTATTGTGGTAGTCATTTCAGAATATATACATACAGCAAACCATTACCCTGTATATCTTAAACTTATACATTGTTATATGTCAATTATGTCTTGATGCAGTTGCATTTAGTATATTCATATTGTGTAACCATCACCTCTATCTAGTTTGAAGAGATTTTCATCACCCTAAAAGGAAACCTTGTATTTTTTATTTAGTCATTCTGTATGACCCTGCACCACTCCCTGTCCCTTGGAAATTAATGGTCTGTTTTCTTTCTAGGTATTTACCTACTATGGATGTTTCATACACATGAAATCATATAATATGTTACTTTTTGTGTCCAACATCTTTTACAGTAGCATGTTTTCTATGTTATAGCTTATAGCGATACCTCATTCTTTTTTACAGCCAAGTAATATTTCATTGTAAGTATTTACCACATTTTGTATTTCCATTAAGCACTTGATGGGCATTAGGTTGTTTCCAATTTTTGATAATGGCGAATACTTCTGTGCATTATCTCATTGACTTCCCATGAGGATTCACCCAGTGAGGGTGGTCACTATGGAAAACAGTATGAAGCTTTCTCAAAAAATTAAAAATAGTACTAACATATGATCTAGTAGTTCTACTTCTAGATATATATTTGACAGAAATGAAATTACTGTTCTAAAGATACACAGACCCCATTATTCCTTGTAGTATTACTTACAGTAGCCAAGACATGGAAACAACCCAAGTGTCCATCGACAGGTGAGTGAATAAAGCAAAGTGTTACATGTGTACAATAGACTATTATTCAGGCATATGACAGAAGCAGATCCTGCCATTTCCTTCAACATGGAAGAATCTTGTATCCATTATGCTAAGTTAAATAAGTCAGAAACAAATACTGTATGATCTTACTTATGTGTAGGATCTAAAGAAAACCAAACCTAGAGGTAGAGAGAACAGTTTGGTGGTTGCCAGAGGGAGGGGGTGGTAGAAATGGGTGAAGATGTTCTGAAGATACAAACTTCAGTTATGAGTAGGTTCTGGGGATGTATTGTACTGTATGGTGACTGTAGTTAACAGTACTATACTGCAAGTTTCTAAGGTACTGGATCGTAAAACTTCTCATCACGTAAAAATTTACAATTACTTTTATGGTGAATGTGAACTAAATTTATTGTGGTAGTCATTTCAGAATATATACATACAGCAAACCATTACCCTGTATATCTTAAACTTATACATTGTTATATGTCAATTATGTCTTGATGCTGAGGGTAAAAAAAGAACTTACTGAGGAAGGTAATAGTAGCATCCTGATTTTATGGATGGGAAAATTGAGGAGCAGAGAGATTACGGAAATAGTCAAGGCTGTATGATTCATTGGACTTGTGTTAGAAATCCATGTCTCTATAGGGATTCTTTATTATTCTCTTTTATTTTGCTAACTTTGTGGACAAGATGCAGGCAACTTCAAATAATTGAAATAGTTAGGTTTTTGATCTCAGACTTAGCTTTGCTATTTCATAGCAGTGTGATAGTATGTGGTTGTTGTGAGCAATAAACGAGAGAGGAAAGTTGATGCTCAAGTAAGTTTGTGTGTTAAGTGCCTATAAGAGGAGACTGGCTAAGATTTACCCAAAATCCCATAACATAGTTTGTACCTCACAGTAGGTTGCCTCTCAAGTGCTTCCACCAAAATATTCCTACAAGAGTGGAGAGTGAAAAAAACTCTCATAGGTCTTAAGTTGAATTTTTAGTTAAATGTTATCAGATCTATTTTTGTTATGTTTAGTACATGTGATTGATTCCAAATTTTTTTTTTTTTTTCAGTTACTCTGAAAGCCATTAGCTGATATAGTTCTGAATTAAAACAAACAAAAAATTTATTTATTTATTTTTGACTATTCTGGGTTTTCACTGCTACCACAGGCTCTTCTCTGGTTGCAGAGCCGGGGCTACTCTCTAGTTGATGTGAGCAGGCTTCTTGTTGCGGTGACTTCACTAGTTGTGGAACTTGGTCTCTAGGGCACACGGACTTCAGTAGTTGCAGCACGTGGGCTCAGTAGTTGTGGCTCCGAGCTCTAGGTCACAGGCTCCATAGTTGTGGCTCATGGGCTTAGTTGCTCTGCAACATGTGGGATCTTCCCGGATCAGGGATCAAACCCGTGTCTCCTGTGCTGGCTGGCGAACTGTTCACCACTGAACTACTAGGGAAGCCCATAGTTCTGAATTTTTAAAAACTATTGTTTTATATCAAATGGTATTCTGGTTATATTGGCTTGCTTAAATATTGAATAAAGCATTTTTCATAAATGGTGAGGTGAGGGTAAGTATGAACTATGTACTCCTGCAGGTGTTTTGAGATAAAATTTCTTTTGAAACACATGCTTTATATCATACTTTGTGGTTTATAAGGTGTTTTCCAGGGTGATGTAAAATATATTTCTGATAGTCTATTGAAAGTATAAATTCTGAATCAATATGAAGTTCTTAATATATTGCAAATTGCCTTCCTTCAGTGGTTTTCCAATTTAAATTAACTTATAACCAGTCACTATGTTGTTCAAGTCCTGATTACAAATCCATATCAAAAGAAAATTAAATAGACTTCTGTTTCTTCATTCATTTTAATTTAAAATCTAATTCATGCAATGCTGCACAGAGTCGCAGATTTGAAAAGTTTGATAGGTCTATCTAAATTGTATTGTTGAAACTTTTCTGTGGGCTGTGTTTTGGGGACTGTCCTACTATGCTTTTCTCTCTATGGTGTAAACTCAAGACTGCTTATTATGCAGATGTGCCTGATACATTTTGTGATGCTTTCTCACCATTCACCGGAGTCTGCATTCTTTCACATGTTGTTTATTTCTGTTTATATATTTTATGGATACTAAGCATAGGCAGAGGGCTGCATCAAATGACCAGATAGAGCACAATTATTCCTTTAATTCCCATTGGTGTTGTACAGAATGATAGTATTTCTGATGTTTCTGTTGGATGTACTTTTAAAATATTTCTGTCTGTTTTTCATTTTAGCAATCCAGGTGTAGATACTTAGGCAAAATGTGTTACTCTTTGCAAGTAGTTCTTTATACCCTTGTGGTCTTTTCTTTGGATGTTTGATTTGTTTCCTTCTGACGGTCTATGGCCTCACATACTCCGTGGTGACACCAGTAAAGGCTTATTTACTTCAAAACTGTTGCAAAACCCTTCTATTCTATGAGGTTAAAAATGGTTCACAATTAGGTAATGAGTATTAGTAATTCTTTCATCAGGTTGGTTGTATTCTTGAGCTGTTTATATATAGTGGCCCACAGAGTTGCAATGGCCTTATCTTCATTTTGGCAGTGGAGTAAACAGCATTTGTGCCTTTTTCCACTTTACCTAGATATATAACACATGCTTTCCTGTGAGTTCTCTGTTCCTTTCGAGTCCTGTCTCTGTGATTCTCCTCTGTCCTATGCGTGTTTCTCTTGTCTTTCTCTTTTTTGCTTTCCTGCTTTCAGCGTGGTAGTGTTTCTTCTCAGTGAGAAAGGGGATGAACAGAACATCAAGCGTATTTATTTTCCTCTGACTTATGTAGCTGAGTTAATGAGAGTCTGTTTCTCAGACTGCAGGGTTGAAGGCAGAGGTGGAGAGAAACAACTGGGTTTCAGTGCATAAGGTCCTGTTGAATGAATGAGTTGCTCTGTTTAGCTGCTTCTTTTAGAGGCCTCCTCAAGACCTGTTCCCATACAGGCTGGTGAGACAGGTTTCCAGGCTCTTAAGTGGCTCTAGCTGCAGTGGAAATTAGTAGCAGTTAAACCATTTAAAATTAATCAAAAAAGAAACAAAGGTGGGAAGCTGCTATGTGTCCTGTGTATGGAAGGACTGGGACAAGTGCTTCTAGAATGCTTGCTTTTAGGAGTCTAAAATGAGAGATTCTTCCGTTAAAATGCAGATTTTCCTCTTCTCACTGCCCTTAGTATTTTATCCATTTATCAGATAATGGGTAGATTCAGTTCAAATTTGTTACAAATGAAAATTTTAAAGGTTTAGTAATTTTACATTATGCAGACAACTCTTGGCAGATCTTTTTGTAAGAAGAGATCAACCTTTGGTGATATATGTATCCTTTAATTTTTAAGAATTCTGACTAGTTTTTAGCACCATGGTTTTTGGTGGTGAGCTTGGTTTGTATTTGTATAAAGCTGTCATTCCATAAGAATACTAGAACGTAAGCCTAAAAAAAATGAAATTATATCTTAACACATTACTGCTTATATTTACTGTTTCCATTTAGGTTTTTTCCCAAGCAGTTCTCAAGGGTGTGATGCATTTCTTCGGCACAAGATGACACTGATATCTCCATCAGTATTGAAGAAATATGGCATTCCCTTTGACAAGGTATATTAATGTTACTCTTTAACAGATTCATTTCAAGTGTTTAGGATTTGTATTTAAGACAAATTTAACATAAACTACTTTATCTTAAACTCTAGTAGGATTTTTAGAGTATGGGTAGAAAATTTCAGATTCATGTTTTATATAAGTAACAATTTTTTACCTAGATACTAATTTGAAATTACTTTTTTTTCTTTTTTTAAAGAGTCAGTTGGCTTCAATTTCATTTTTGTTAAAATTGTAGTTAAAATCATTGGTCACAAATTTGAAAAGTACTAATGAAATTTGTGAAGTAAGAAAAGCTGTTGACATGTATATGACTTTATACTATTTTTTACATATATACATATCTATTCTTCTAGTTCACCAGTAACAATACTGAAAGTAAAAATGTAGCATATTCCACAGAGTAAGATGTAGTTCTTTTCCACTGAAATATTTTATGTGAGTAACTAAATTTAGTGTCTGTTATCTATTATTTTTAAAGAAATCAGAGCAGTTTTTATTAGCAGTTTGGTTGGTTAGAATCAGTGGTTATGGTGCAAGTATGTTGTTTCTAAACACATACAGACATAATACAATTGAGATTTCATTATGGATAAATTGCCTGATGATTTAATGATCAGATACTGTTTTTCTTTGACTATTTCTGAAGATTAAGTTCTTTAAGACTCAGTACAGGCTTGATCCCTCTCTCTTTGTATCTTTGGATAGTTATTGGGTTAGAACTATTACAGAGCATGAGTGTTTTTATGTGAAGGAACTGAAATGAAGAAAACTTTCAACCAGATAAATAAAACCTCTCACTTAGTTGAAGGAGAATTAAGTCTTTAGTTACTTGAAGAAACATTAAAAAGTAGCTCTACTCTCCTTACTGTTTTTTTTAATTTGACTGTCTTCCCATAATCCTTGCTGTTTTCCACCTTAAAAGCTTTTCACTTGTACTTAATTTCAGGCCCTTAAAATCCTGTCTTCCACCTCACTCTGCACAGCCCCCCCCCCAACCCCATGCTTGGGACCCTGCTTCCACCAGCCCAGGCTTTGTTCAGAGTAGAATTTTCATAAGTACTGAGAAACATTCTCTACCTTGAGGCTGTCCTGCTCACTCACAGTCTGTGCAGCAGCCAGGCACAAGACTTGCTTGTCTTCTGTGAGGAGGATGCTCTCACCACTGGTTTACTCACATACTTTTCCCCATTCCAGAGTGTGCCTTCAAGATATGTTCCATGGGTAGTGTCCACAGGCGTGGGCAGGCTGCAGCACTGCCACAGCAGGCACAGAGGTCAGAGGCTCTGCCCCTCAGAGGGCCACTCCTTCTTGTGGTGTTGTCTTACTTGCAGACGACTCTGGACACCAGGCTTTCCAGTCTCCTGTACCATGTACAGTCTCGTGCATCATGTATCATCAGTGCATGTTCTTTCAGGTGGTTGGTGTAAACCTGAGCAAACACTGATATTTAAGTTGGAATATTAGAAGGCAGAGGAGAAGGAGCAGAATAGTCCTCCAAGACAGAGAAACCTCTGTGAGTTTAGGGCTCGTGATGGGAACTGACCAAGATGTTCTTCAGAGGGGGGTTATGTGAAACAGCAGGGTTGCAGAATTGGCTCATTCCCCCAAGATGGAGGAGCTTCTAGCTTCTTTCTGATATGTGAGGAGAATCAGGCAGGTGCCTCACATGCCTTCTGGGCTGAGGCTCTCTAAGTACTATTTGGTAGATTGCCAAATGCACTAAGTTCTTATCTGATCTAATGAGTGTGGTACATTTTGTGGCTTCTGTGGGAAGTAGAAGGTTGAGCACTCATCCACAAATTGTGAGACACCAGCAGTTGAGGGGGCCAGTTGGCAGTTGCAGATTTTTATATGAAATATTGTCATTTCCCCTTCCATCTTGATGAAGGATGTGTGATAACAGTATGCTCCTCAGGGAGCTCTCATGATGATAGTGTAACTTGGGACAGAGTAGTACAGACTTTGAAGTTATATTGATACTCACTAAGTTCATTTCTGATTCTACCACTTGGGTAAGTTACATAATTTTTCTGAGTTTTAGTCTCTTCATCTGGAAAATGGGGCTAATAATAGTTCCATTTAATAGGGCCATTATGAGGATGAAAAGAGATTTATCTATATGAAAAGCTTTGCATAGTATAGATAATATAATAATGCGCTCTTCCTCCTCAGTTCAACTGTTTCTTTTTAGGCAATCATTTGGCAGTTGGACTAATAGTTTTTTTTTCATCCATTTTTTTTTTTTTTTTTTTTTAAATTTTTGGCCACTTTTATTGGTCTTTCATTTATTTATTTTCATCCATCTTTGTTCTTTAGCCTGTGTGGGCCTCCCATTTCTTTGACCTCTCCTGTAGCAGAGCACCGGCTCTGGGCACATGCGCTCCAGAGCGCCAGCTTGTAATTGGACACACCACTTCAGCCGCTCCGCGGCATGTGGGATCTTCCCGTGCCAGGGATTGACAGCACCCCTTGCAGTACAAGGCAGACTCTTTACCCATTGGACCACCAGGGAAGCCCTTCTTCAGTGTATTTGTACATATTCATATGTATATATGAAAAAGTATATGAAACATTTACCAGGTAGCTAATGTCTGCTTTTCTATTATGTTTACTACCCTTTCTCGCTGTATGGAATTACGATGTTTAGTTAGTCTTAAAAGGGACTTGTTCTTTTCTGTCCTTACACATTAAAAAAGAAAAATCAGTGTATTTCATAGAGGCAGTAAGTTAGCATTATATTTTAGTTAACTGGGACTGACCTGTTTCTAGAAATCATATATAGAGACATAACATTTAGCATTCAGTCTAATGAGAATAAGTACTTTCAACATGGCAAGAGTAGGGTTTTCCAAGTAGAGTAGAGACGGACTGTAGGTGGGATTCAGTGGAGTGGTGCAGCTAGTTTCTTTATCCCGCAGACAGCAGTCTTTACCTTCTTCCCCCACCTTTACAGGACTAGTGACAGGTGAGCAAAGTGAGTTTTGTTTTATCACATAGTGCAAGGAAATGCCTTGTTTCTGAGCACAATTATAATTAATGAGTTTCAGCGAGACTAGGAGAGGAGAGAATCAGGTTGTGTTCTCACATAGCTTGAATGATGGCACTGGAATCATGTTGAACCATTCTCTGTCTGAAAGGTGGCAGCCGAGTTGCTGTTCATGGCAACAAAGCACTGCTGGGATGTCATAGGGGAAGAGTGTGATGAGCTAAATTTCGGAATGGTCAGAAAGGAAAGTACTTCCACACACAACATTTCAGCATTCCTAAAATGGCTACTGAATTGCAGCATGTGCATCTGTACTTATACAGCGTGTCTCATACATGTTTCCACACAAGTGCATACTTACGTATTTATTTCTCAACATTTTAGGGCTGAAATGAACCAATGTGACTGAGTGAATCAGTGAGTTACAGATTTGATAGTATAGAACAGACAAGTTTTAAAAGAATACTGAAAAATTTAGTTTCACTAATTTTCTATAGCTCCTGGTGCGTTTTACGTAGTTTAGTAATTGTGAAAAAAAAAAAAAGAAATTCTTTACTCTGAAAATTAGGACTGAATACATTTTTTTTAATCTTTGCTTTTAGGCTGATGGATGATTAACCTGAGCTGTTTTAATTATATTTGCAAATGCTCTTACTCACACATACATACTTATATGTTATACATGTTTTTGAATAATTAATTGATAGAAATTTTAATGTTAAATGAAATGCAGTTAATTGAATGTTTTCCATGTGCATGAAAGGACAATTTGGTGAATACCATCAACTCTTTAGCAACAAGAATTAATAATATTCAGCATGTGTTACCAAAATTTTATAGCTCTAACTTGAAAAATGTTAGTTGTGGTATGTTCTGTTATATAACATTTAGCATTCAGTCTAATGAGAATAAGTACTTTCAACATGGCAAGAGTAGGGTTTTCCAAGTAGAGTAGAGACGGACTGTAGGTGGGATTCAGTGGAGTGGTGCAGCTAGTTTCTTTATCCCGCAGACAGCAGTCTTTACCTTCTTCCCCCACCTTTACAGGACTAGTGACAGGTGAGCAAAGTGAGTTTTGTTTTATCACATAGTGCAAGGAAATGCCTTGTTTCTGAGCACAATTATAATTAATGAGTTTCAGCGAGACTAGGAGAGGAGAGAATCAGGTTGTGTTCTCACATAGCTTGAATGATGGCACTGGAATCATGTTGAACCATTCTCTGTCTGAAAGGTGGCAGCCGAGTTGCTGTTCATGGCAACAAAGCACTGCTGGGATGTCATAGGGGAAGAGTGTGATGAGCTAAATTTCGGAATGGTCAGAAAGGAAAGTACTTCCACACACAACATTTCAGCATTCCTAAAATGGCTACTGAATTGCAGCATGTGCATCTGTACTTATACAGCGTGTCTCATACATGTTTCCACACAAGTGCATACTTACGTATTTATTTCTCAACATTTTAGGGCTGAAATGAACCAATGTGACTGAGTGAATCAGTGAGTTACAGATTTGATAGTATAGAACAGACAAGTTTTAAAAGAATACTGAAAAATTTAGTTTCACTAATTTTCTATAGCTCCTGGTGCGTTTTACGTAGTTTAGTAATTGTGAAAAAAAAAAAAAGAAATTCTTTACTCTGAAAATTAGGACTGAATACATTTTTTTTAATCTTTGCTTTTAGGCTGATGGATGATTAACCTGAGCTGTTTTAATTATATTTGCAAATGCTCTTACTCACACATACATACTTATATGTTATACATGTTTTTGAATAATTAATTGATAGAAATTTTAATGTTAAATGAAATGCAGTTAATTGAATGTTTTCCATGTGCATGAAAGGACAATTTGGTGAATACCATCAACTCTTTAGCAACAAGAATTAATAATATTCAGCATGTGTTACCAAAATTTTTATAGCTCTAACTTGAAAAATGTTAGTTGTGGTATGTTCTGTTATATAATTCCAGTAATACTAATATTTTGAGTATTAAAATGTATAGAATGCTATTATGGACACATTTTTTGAATAACATAAAACAAAAATGTCTTTCAATAAAATATAATTTCTTTGATTAGGAGCCGAATGATTGAACTATTGCCAGAGGGTCATCTGTTAAGAAAAGTTGTGAAAGTCTCTTGAAAAACTGTTAAAGGATTAAGTGGAGAATCTGTGGGGACCTCTTTTATACTAGTATAGCTTGGACATCATAACATTTCTTTTTCTTTTTTTTAAAAATAGGAAATGTATTTTAACTATATTTGCAGTTTGGGAAGTCTTATAATTGGGAAATATTATATGTCCTCGACCCTGCAGATCACCCAGGAGGCTGGAGAATTTATGATCACTTTCCCATATGGATACCATGCTGGTTTTAATCATGGTTTCAACTGTGCAGAATCTACAAATTTTGCTACTGTCAGATGGATTGACTATGGGAAAGTTGCTAAATTGGTAAGTTATGCTTCAGAAAACAAGGCATAAATTAAATGTGTATTCTAGTTATTATAGTGGGAAAGCTAAGATCACACACAGCGTTTATTTTTTTCCTCAATGATGTTGTGTGCCTGTGATCATAATAATTTATTCCAGACAGATATATCTGTTTTACATAGGCTTTGTTAATGTCTGTAGCAACAATTTTTTTATGTTTTGAAATTAATGTAGAGCAATTTACTTTGAGAGGTAATTTTATGCAACCAAGGCTTGCTTCCTTGCCTTTATTTATTTTTTTTTTTTTAAGATTTACTTATTTATTATGGGGGTGGGTGTGGTGGGGAGGGAGGGGAGTAGGCGGGCCACTTCTATTTGTCTTTCATTTCTCTATTTTCATCCATCTTTGTTCTTTGGCTCCTTTGGGCCTCCCATCGCGGTGGCCTCTGTTGTCGCAGAGCACCGGCTCTGGGCGCATGCGCTCCAGAGCTCTGGCTCAGTAATTGGACACATCCGTCCTGCTGCTCCGCGACACGTGGGATCTTCCCAGGCCAGGGATCGAACCGGCGCCCCTTGCACTGCAAGGCGGTGTCCTTACCCACTGGACCACCAGGGGAGCCCCCGCTTGCTTGCTTTCTTAAGGCTACCAGTTGTTTTTTTGTGAAAATTTCCAGTGGCTCTTGGGATTCCATATTAGGTGGATTTCGCATCTTCCATGTTATTGTTCAGTCCATGGCTTATGAAAGAGCATTTACAGAGAAAAGTGTCTGGTAAAACTGTAACAAGCGGTTAAGAGAAGATGGTAAGAAGAAATAATTAAAACTGCCCTTGTGCAGAAATGAATTTCTTAAAAGTGATAATATAGAACATATTTTAACAAGAAATATATCTTCATGTTAAATTTGGTATAAATATTTGCATCTTCTGCTCAGTGTATTTAATTTAGTTCACAGTATATTTTCATTCACAAGCAACTTGGTTAAATTTCATTAATTGCCCACTGTGGCATTAAATAGAGGACATCTTCAAAGTGACAGTAGCTTCTGTTAGGTTGCTTCCTTTCCTGTGGATTTTAAGGCAGAGGTACACGCTGGCAGAGGGCAGCTTCTTTTTTTTTTTTTTTAATTTATTTTTTATTTATTTATCTTTTGGTGGGTGGGGTGGGGAGGGAGGGGGACGGGCGGGCCACTTCTATTGGTCTTTCATTTCTCTGTTTTCATCCGTCTTTGTTCTTTGGCACCTGTGGGCCTCCCGTTGCGGTGGCGTCTGTCGTAGCAGAGCGTCGGCTGTGGGCGCATGCGCCCCAGAGCTCTGATTCAGTAATTGGACACATCAGTCCAGCTGCTCCACGGCACGTGGGATCTTCCCAGGCCAGAGATCGAACCGGCGCCCCTTGCACTGCAAGGCGGTGTCCTTACCCACTGCACCACCAGGCGAAGCCCAGAGGGCAGCTTCTTAATGAAACTATATTTTACTGAGTATGTAATATTGGCTGGTATTTAGTGGAAAATGACACATACAGCCTGTTCGGCCTGTCTCGGCCTTTGCATGGTCCAGGCAAATATTATTCAATTTGCATGATAAAACTTTCGTGTGGAATGATTGAGTGAACTTGGGTAGAAATGTATTCAGGGGTGATAACTCTAGGCTTACTTTACATGCATATTTAGAACATTGCATAATATATTTAAGTAAAAGTATAGTCCTTTGACAGTTCAAACATTTGAACGAGTTCATGACATAAAAGAAAGTTCCTGCTATTAAAAGACTTTCTCTGTTTTGAGTAATTTTTATTTATGAGGAGTAATTTAGAAAGGAGCAGAAGTGAGCTACTTCTTTCTGTGTGGATCCTTCATATTACAATAAACTTCATTAAAAAACCCCAGAAAGCTCAGTGTATGTACCTTGGCCAGCTACCGCCATTCTTTTGCAGAAAGTTAATGCTTGTATATACATTGAAACGGTGTCATAACACTGAGGTTATGACAGGGTATGCTATTTTATGGTTTATGTCTTTAAGCATTGACATCATAAGTCAGCTCTCCCATCTGGTCAGTCACTAGCAAAATTAGTTTGTGCTTGTTTACTGTAACTTTCATCTATAGTTCTGAGTACTGGCTTCTCCCAAGTCTAAAATGTCGTAAGTGCGTTTCCCCCTTTCCATCCGGAGAGTGGGAGTGGAGAGTGGCCATGCGAGAGAGGCTGATAGTGGACCTCTCTGAGGTCTCAGCTGATGAACCTGGAACTGTGTGGGGTTGTTAGGAAGCAGAGTGCTGTGGTTGAGGAGGCAGTCTGAGCCCAGCTGTTCTTTTTGCTAGCCAGAGAATACCAGGAAAGTCATTTCTTCTTTTTGTTTCTTCCTATAAATTAAGAATACCTCTTTACCCCATAGATTTGTTTTTGGGGGTGGGGTGTATGTGTGGAAAACTTAGGCATGTGGATAGCCACTCGTGCTCTGTTGATTTAGTGTTGATTTATATCATTCAGTTTAGTCAGGATATGACAAAATGTTCAGTTACTATAATGCAGTGTTGGAGAGTTAATTTAAAATTTGTCATAGTTACATGTGTTTAGGTGTTGTCTCCACTCTTAGTTTTTGATGAGGTGATGCTGCTCTGAGAATGTATTAGTTTTCTGATGCAGCTGTTGCAAATTGACATAAGATTAGTGGTTTAAGACAATACTCTTTTTATTGTATCTGAGTTCTTTTGGTTCTACATTTGACATTGGTCTCACCAGCAAAATCAAGGTATTTGGAGGGCTTTATTTCTTACTGGAGATTCTGATGGAGAATCACTTCCTAGCTCACTGGGATTGTTGGGTGAATTCAGTCCCTTGTGGTTGTAGGACTGTGTTCCTGTCTCCTTGATGCTTGTCCGCCAGGCCTTGCTGCTGGAGACCTTTTTCAGTCCTTTGCTGTGGTCCCCTGCATTTCAGAGCAAGCAATCCACAAAATCCCTTTTGTTATAAAAGATAACATAATCACAGATTGCAGGGACTAGGACATGGATACCTTCGCTGTTAGGGGTGGGACCAAGTTGGGGGTGGCAGTGTGGGGGGCTGCATTCTACCTATATCAGAGAGTTTCAATTAATAATTGATATGGTAATATATTAAGATCACCTTTGATTCATGTAACTAATTTTATTCTGCATAAAAATAGGAAAATAAGCTTGGGTACAGTTTTGAACGATCCACTGAAACATCCTTAGGCTTTCTTAAATGTATTCCTCAGTATTAATGTTTTTCTTGGCTATTCTCATTTAAGTTTGCTTATATTATAATGTGCTTTTATGGCATTTCAAGGGAAAATTTTGTTGTCTTTTATCACTTCTTTGACATATATTTGTATTAATTTTCAAGTCTGTTTCTATAGGGATCCATATGGATTTCCTGTTGTGTGTGTGTGTGTGTGTACAAATGTGTAATTCTTAATTTTAGGAAAATTTGCAAATTTGGCAGTTTTTATATTTTGCTCGAGAGAAATATAATGTATAATGAATTAATTATCAGTTGTATTAAAAGACTTTAAGCTTTGAAGATGACCACTTGTTAGTCTTAGTTCTTTGTGTTCTTCATTCAAAATGAAAACTGTTTTAAAAATCAATTATTTTTCACAAGTGATAATGAATTATATGTTTAGGGGAATAATTTTTAAAATAATAGGATACTTTTTTTTATAGTTGAAGCACTGGGGAATGGCATCTGCTTTACCTGTTAAATGTTGGCTTGACTGTATAAAAGCATCTGATAGTGTCTGGTGCAGCATTCATTAATTAACAAGGTACAGAGTGAAAGATCTCTGCTGGCAATATTTTGTATATTACAAACCAGTATTTTTAATTTCATAGCTTAGAAAAGAGCTGTTATAAGAGGTTATTTTTTAATTAAAAAATGATTCTGAAAAGATAATCCCAGGCTCGGATCTGATGGAGAATCACTTCCTAGCTCACTGGGATTGTTGGGTGAATTCAGTCCCTTGTGGTTGTAGGACTGTGTTCCTGTCTCCTTGATGCTTGTCCGCCAGGCCTTGCTGCTGGAGACCTTTTTCAGTCCTTTGCTGTGGTCCCCTGCATTTCAGAGCAAGCAATCCACAAAATCCCTTTTGTTATAAAAGATAACATAATCACAGATTGCAGGGACTAGGACATGGATACCTTCGCTGTTGGGGTGGGACCAAGTTGGGGGTGGCAGTGTGGGGGGCTGCATTCTACCTATATCAGAGAGTTTCAATTAATAATTGATATGGTAATATATTAAGATCACCTTTGATTCATGTAACTAATTTTATTCTGCATAAAAATAGGAAAATAAGCTTGGGTACAGTTTTGAACGATCCACTGAAACATCCTTAGGCTTTCTTAAATGTATTCCTCAGTATTAATGTTTTTCTTGGCTATTCTCATTTAAGTTTGCTTATATTATAATGTGCTTTTATGGCATTTCAAGGGAAAATTTTGTTGTCTTTTATCACTTCTTTGACATATATTTGTATTAATTTTCAAGTCTGTTTCTATAGGGATCCATATGGATTTCCTGTTGTGTGTGTGTGTGTGTGTACAAATGTGTAATTCTTAATTTTAGGAAAATTTGCAAATTTGGCAGTTTTTATATTTTGCTCGAGAGAAATATAATGTATAATGAATTAATTATCAGTTGTATTAAAAGACTTTAAGCTTTGAAGATGACCACTTGTTAGTCTTAGTTCTTTGTGTTCTTCATTCAAAATGAAAACTGTTTTAAAAAGCAGTTATTTTTCACAAGTGATAATGAATTATATGTTTAGGGGAATAATTTTTAAAATAATAGGATACTTTTTTTTATAGTTGAAGCACTGGGGAATGGCATCTGCTTTACCTGTTAAATGTTGGCTTGACTGTATAAAAGCATCTGATAGTGTCTGGTGCAGCATTCATTAATTAACAAGGTACAGAGTGAAAGATCTCTGCTGGCAATATTTTGTATATTACAAACCAGTATTTTTAATTTCATAGCTTAGAAAAGAGCTGTTATAAGAGGTTATTTTTTAATTAAAAAATGATTCTGAAAAGATAATCCCAGGCTCACTGATACTGGTGGTCTTTGTATAGCAGCCAGCAGGCTGTGGTTAATAGGGACCTTTTAAGCCATTTAGGTGGCTTGATGTAGTTGGGGACAGGTAGTTTTTAGGTAGTGCTTGTCCATTGTATGCCAGATATCCCTTGGGGGCTGACCTGTTCGATGAGAACTGGAAGTGAGGGTAGTGTGGGCACTCAGAGCATCCAGAACTGCTTCCTTTGCTGCTTGACTGCTGATGGCATCTCCAGAGCAGGACGGGAGATGGTTTCTGTGGATTTCCCTTGTATGTACTACCGACCTCTTGGTATGTGGTAATTGTTCATGAAACCTTCCCTTTGTTTAAGGGGTAGCTAACATTGACTAGAATGTTCATCCCATTATTTGTGCTATTCCCAAATACTTGTTCAAATGTTAACACGTTCCTTAACCTTTGATACTCTCAACTAAATAATAATAATAGTAATAATTATTATATATGGGCATTCCATTGCCTGTGAGTGTATTCTCCTTTTTTTTTTAGCACTTAATCCAGATGGCCCTTTATTATAATATCTACCCAAACTGCCTCCTCTCTCACATAAGTCTTCTTTTGTGCATCGATTGTAGAGCAGGTCGTCAGAAAACAGGTATAGGTGGAAGTGAGCCATGACAGCAGCTTAATTTGACTATTCTTGTTTCTAAAAATTTCTGCTAATGCCCCTGACTTTGCTGTTCCTCTTGTTCCTATCTTTCCATCTTTTCTCTTTAGAATCATTGAGCTCTTTTTGCCTTAACCTGCCAAATATAGTAAAGAAAATCCTGCATGATACTAAAGAAGAGAAAAACCTTGCAGTAAGAGAACCCACCTACCTAAGAATGCAGTTATGTAATTTTTGCCCCCATTTCATTTATCAGAATTAAGGTTTTCACTGAAAAAAATTAAGAGGACTGTTCTAGCTGCCGTTGCACCCATATGCCTGCTGTCAATCAGAGTTCAGCTTTGGTGAGTGCCCAGCGAGTTGCTTCTCTGGAACAGGAATTGGGCTTATATGCTTGTACAAAAGGGCTTGTTTTCTTTGTCTTTAGAGAGCTTTCATAATGAGCTGAAGGGCTTTAAATAAACCTCTTTTGCAAAACTGTAGTATGAGTGGAACAAATCATCCAGTTATTTTAGGCTTCTGTCTAGCTTTGAATATCA